>APFE030719666.1:56181-86571 GCA_000404065.3 Pinus taeda
AGTCAGTTGCCAGTTGTTAATCAAATATGGTTTTGTTCTTATCAAAGAGTCAGTTCACGTAAGGTGGTATAATTTTTATGTCTTCAGCATTTAAAAGGCTTTCCCATCACCTTTCCTTACCATTACTCTCACCTCACTTGTAAACTGTAGGAACAAAGAACAAAGAACTATACAAAGCAGTACATAAGATATCATGGGGAAGAAAGGAAAAGCTCCGAACTCTGAAGACAAAGAAATGACACCCCTATATATAGACACCGCCTGTAACAGATGCTGGTATCATGACTTGGGAAGGCATGTATAATTTACTTGAAGAAGAAAATCCCAATGTGATGGAGGTTACGGTTTCTACAAGTTCACAGGGGTCTTCCGAAGCATCAGTTGCATATTTAGCTTGTTCATTCTTGCACCGAATAGTGGCAAGGCCCAAAATTCTCCCCTACACAGATATGATTAAATGGGTACTGGACAGCGCGGACATAAAGAATAGACAATTTAAAACTCAGGGTCAAGAACTTACGGAATTACTATTTTCACAAAATTTGAGCTTTACATCCACTAAAAGAAAGTGCACAAGAGGCGAAAATCGCACCAAGGAAGCCTAGATCAAGAAACGGAGGCAGTTTCTGAGGCGCATCATTGGGTAAAACTTCTTGAAATGGAAAGCCTCTAATTGGTCAGTTACCTGTAAGCCCAGAAATTTGGAAAAAGAACGCTAGAAGTAAAAAAGTAAAACTCGAATCCTAAAACCAGTAGTAATTGTCTGAAATATCTTTAATATGGTATCTACCGAAAGTCCAACAATTGCAAACAGACTGGAGACAGAAGGCTCAAGAAAAGGCATAATCAATCAAAATATTAACTAAGTTGAATTGGGATTCTTACTGGGCGTATTTGGTAAAACCACACAGCCAGTGTATGACCCTCAAATGCATCATCAATTCTGCCGAAAAGATAGTGCCAACTCTTGCTGATTCCGTTTCACAAGATAGTTAAAGGCTGAAGTCGGCCAACCGACTCTTCTCAAGAAAATGATGAATGCTTGTGATTTTAAGGAGCAGATACAGAAATAGTTAGATGATAGTTTTAGATTTACTTTTAGAAATAGTTTTTTCTTTATTTTTGCCTAGAAAAAGGACAATCATTTAAACCGTATCCTACATTTATGTAATAAGTTATTTTTAGATTTTGTTTGTAGTATTTAAACCCTTCTCATTCATTTAGAGAAGGGTCCAGAAATTTATCAAAAACTTGTCCTAAGAACATGCACTTTTGCACCCTCCGAGGAGGTTTTCATGAATGAATGGAACAGGATTTATTGATTTTTGCATTTAATATCTACTACTGATGTTGCACTTCTGTACTCTTAGTGGATGTTGGATTAAGAAGAGATAAATCATTATCACTTGAAGCTAATGAGTAGAACTAGTTATAAAAGTTACTTTTATCTCTTAACTATTTCTACCTCTGTGTTAAAGTGATATTCAAGTTCATTTGTTTATATATTAATGCGTGAATGCCTGAGTTATCATTTGGCACTTTTGTACGGTGATAGCTATTTATTTATGCTTAATGTATGAGTAGCTTATTATGCGATATGTTTTTCACAACTATTTCATCTAACTTCTTATACGAAGTGGTTTATCTATATTGAATTCTTTTCTCATAACATTTGAATGATCTTTATTACCAATTGCTATCTGAAATCTTTTTAGATCGCATAACAGAAGGATTACACCCTGAGTTAGTGTAGATTTAGGTATTTATGTTTATTAGAATACAATTGCATATCATTAGATTAGAGTTAGAATTAGAGCATCTCAATTAGGAACTGTTAGGCCAGAAATACCAATCCTTTACACACACACATAAATTGGGAAATTGGTCCCATATCCCCAGTCGGACCCACTATACCAAATGGAAAAGGATCTTCCAACCAAGGTCCAGACCGGGTGGGTACCCCCTTGTTGTAGACCCAATTTTTGGGGCTTCAACACGTTGCCAAAAAAGGGAGTCGTGGCAGACCCTAAGGATTCCACCCAGTGTGGGAGGAACTCCCAATGTTCTGAAAAGAATGGCCTAGATTTGTGAAGGCATGAGGTTTCTTGAAGTAAATCATAGACCCAACTGAACCATAAGGAGCCCCTTGTGGTCCAGAAAAAACCATATTTTGACCAACTCCTGTTGAAAAACCTTCGTAACTAGTAAAGTTGCCCCCTAGAGAAGCGCTAAAAGGAGAAGAGAGCACTTGATAAGGGTTCCATGCATTAAGATAGGGAGAAGAATTCTGGAAATAACTAAAAGAAGAATATGACATAGTCCCTTATTGACCAAAATAAAATTGATTCCCAGCTCCTAACCCACTAACCACCGGGTTTGTCCAACTTTGAAACGGATTATAACTTTGACCTAGAGAGGAAAAAGGCATTGATCCCAAAGTTGGCTTGGAATGTGGTATAAACGAGAAACTTTGAAAAGAAGATGATCCACTTGCCATGGAGGTGGAGGCAGCTGATGGAATACTTTAAGGAATGGAAGGAATAACGCTAGTTGGCATTCCAAAAGGGAAAACTCCAATGCCAGAGGCAACAGCTTGAAAACTTCCACTTGAAGATGGAATGGAAGTAAAACCAAATATGGCAGTGCTAGGAGTAACAAAATGTATATAAATAGTTCCTCCTCCTTGTATGGTTACAGGAGTTTTCATACTCGTAGCACTTGTTGTGGATGCCATGCTTCCAGCAGTGATCATCGAAGGAAAAGATTGATATAGACCTGGGCTTGAAGGCTTGTTGGTTGGAGTCCCGACGTGTAATAAAATGTCTGGATAATCATGAGGAAGAGGAGAATTAGGAGCTGCAATAAACTCAGAAAGCTCTTCAACCTCAATATTGTATTTCGACTGGAAGAGGACTCGAGAAAGAACTGGAGTGTTCCTCTCTAACTCTCTAATTGTACCAAGTCTATCTTGCAACAATAACTCCAACCGGAGGATCAATCTTCGATGTGCCTACTGCCACCAGTTGAAAACCAATGGCAGGATTTCTCTTACACCTTCGTGGAGAAGGCTCAGGACTCGTAGGTGATAGCCCACGAAGTCTCCTGGACCAATGAGCCGGTCGATCAACGACTTTGAATTATTTTAAAGAGATATACCTAAAGACTCAAAATATTGTAAAGCTAGGCCAACTATGAGCAAAGAACACTCTCTAAAATGTCCCTAAAGATACAAGCAATCAAACAACTTTCAATTATTTCCACTTTGGGTGATTAGGACCAGACACCAAAATACAAGGAAGTCAAAATCAAGGGCCTTCCAAAAATAATCTGGGGTCATGACGCCCCAAGCCTACTAGAGAGGTATTAGAATCAGTTACAGTGACCTCCAGACAACAGCCTTTGCCAGTACAAACACCCAAGCTTCGCAAGGGTACTCTCCAAAAGTACTACTGAACGTGACACAACGTTAGCCTCAAGTGCCATGGGATTCCCCTCTGCAGCCACCTATGCAATCCCTAGGAAAGGGAACTATGGATACCAACTCATATCAAAATCTGAGTGGAACAGTCGTGAGGCGGGATCCAACAAGTAGAAGAGGGGGTACCACTCTTCCTTGTCTTCACTCTCCCTCGTGCTTAACTTCTAGTCACGGAGCTTTCCCAGTCTTTCTAACAATATTGGGTTTCGCTCTTTATTCAACTTCCAAGTTTTGTAATTTGAGCGTCCTTGGAGAGTTAACTCTCCACTCACCTATTCCAAGGCCCTAATGAACCTAAACTTGTTGGTGTTTATTAATGAAAACAATAAAAGTTATACTTCATTTTATTAGATCGCTTGATTTTACATAGATGTTCTTTAAGTCAAGAGGAATTATGAGAGTGAAACTGATGATGTTTTATGACGCAAAATAAATAGATAGAAACCTAACTATATGGATGCATTCATTTTCTTCGATGAAGAGTGATTTCTACTTGGGTTCTACGAAAAACTATATATAAGCACAATATTTTTCTCTTCTTTTTCGAAACAATCCACACACACCCAAAATCTAAAAAGACTAAGAATGCTTAAAAATGAAAACTAACGTAATGCAAGTCAAAATGATGTTGCAAGATCCTAAATAACACTCACAAGAAAATGTGGTTCTTTATAGAGACAATGAGCTGACTTGAAAATGAAGAGGGCAAAAAATTAAAATCAAATCTCTCTCCAAAGCAAGCTGAACGAATTGCAAAAGATCACAATTCGCTTCTCAACAACAAAACAAAAGAAACCGAAAACCAAAAGCTTGGAAAGAGAAAAACAAAAAGCAATGATTTTGTGTTTTTTCTTTTAAGGAAACAAAAGCAACCTTTTAAGGTCACAAAATTACTACTAAAATTCGAAAGATCAAGAATAAGTATAAGGAGTATTCCAATCTTGCAAGTTATAAAACTTGGGAATAAATGAATAAAGACTACAAACTTGCACAAACTGATCCGAACAGCAGCAAAAGATTTCGACAAACCAACAAAATGTCAAGAAAGAAACTTTCAAACTTGCCAAAAAGACTCTCAAAAAGGCATGAAAAGCAACAAGACCATAAAACAAGGAAAAGCAAAGCAAGAGAACTTGAAATATGGGTTGAAAATGAAATCAAAATCAATTTCTTGTTCTAGAAAACTAGAACATCCAAGAACTTCAAAACGAAGCCTTGAACCCAAGACACAAACTACAAACTTGCTTAAGTAGCAATCCTAGGCCAAACAAGACTTTTCAGTGAGAAGGAGATTTTGAAAAAGAAAGCTTGCAAGAAAATTGGGTTCTCCAGATAACAGATGACCATACAATAGCATAAAACACCAGGCATAAGACCTAACTAGGCAAAAAGATTGAAAAAACAATTCAAAAAATTGCATACGCAACTGTGTAAAGACATAGAAGAGTGCACATGCATTTCTAATACAAGAAACTCGCGTATACATGAGTCTTCTTGAAGAAACATGCATGTATACATGACTATATCTTAAGAAAACAGCATATACAAAGCTTAATTAGGAAAAAAAATCAAAGTCTGATCAAGAAGATCAGACTTGATGCTTGGGACACTAATGGATCAAACAACACTGTAAAAGCAAGCAATCAAGAAATTGAATCCTGATTGAGAACAAACAACCCAAACCAGGAATAACAAGAATGTTATCCCCAGTGGAGTCGCAAATTCTATTGCAGGTGAGACAACCCTAGGGTCTTGGGTTGAGAACCCCAACAGAGCGGAGGGAAAACGACAACAAGAAATTCTCAAGCAAACAACCTAAATGCCTATTCTACTGAAATGTGTAAGAGTGTCCTTACCCGGGAGTCCTATGTTTGAGTAGATCCCGTAGGGTGAAAACCCTCAACTTCTCTTGATATCTTTGAAACCTGAAAATTATTCAAATGAAACATATACAATAGTAGAAATGTAAAGCATGTTCATGATATTAACTTTAAATCATATAAATGAATGAACAATTATGCATCAATGTAATATTCCTAAATGAATTACAATATAAATAGATGCATAAACACATTTAATATCAGAAACAGAACAACATTCCTTTATTGAAATTAGCTACAAGTAAAGTGGAGAAATACGACCTAAATCCTTCTCCGACTCCAAGCAGAACCGTTCTTTGGATTCATCCTTTCCCGACCTCAGCAATCTTCCTCTGTCACCAATACAAGGATATCTTCAAGAAAGATGAAGGATATCTCCAACAAGGAAACAAGGGTTTCTTGAAGCTTTGGGGAGTGCAGGAGGCACAGGGATTTCGTCAGACTCAATCAAGGATAATCTCACTATAGTATAAATATCCCATATCTTCTTCCTTAAGGCCTTCCCATGGAGGTTTATTTATACTTCTCCAAATTAGTTTTTTCAGTCAGGAAACAATTGGGCCACCGGCAGTAGGAGGTGAGTAATAGGTAAAACCCATGAACTCTGCCCAAAATTAAGGAAAATTAATTTTTTTACATGTTTTAACATATGTATGCGTGTTGGGTATATGAGGACCCACGTGTACAGGCTTTTATCACAGAGAAAAGTAGCGTATAGGGAATAAAACACTACTTTTTAGATGTTGGACCAAGTCCAGAAGGAAGGGTTTCCCTAGGCCATAATCAGAGCATCAGATCTACCAAGAATGGTAAATGGTGTTATAACACCTGCCATGGTTAACAATTGCAACAAAAATTTATGATCCAATATCCTACAATTGGTATCAGAGAAGAGTAATGTAACAAAAAATTCTGACCTAATATCCTATAATTGGTATTTCTATTTGCTTGATCATGGATTGCTTCTTCTTATGCTTGGTGCTCTTCTTCAATAGGACCAATGCCTGACCAAATATTCCAACAAAAAGACTGAGCTATCGGTTCCATTTTCCCTCCACATTGGTGATGGCTGAATTGTTTCTAAAGATGTCATTCGAAGTGATTATGAGTTGTTCCTTAATTTTGGAAAACATCATTCCTGGATCCATAAGATATTTTGGGAGTTATCTGGTGTAAAATGAATTATACTACCAATGGTTATATGGAACAAAGCATCATAATTCTTGTTCCTTTGGTACTGGCCACAAAAAATTCATGAAAGTCCTCTCAGCTCCAACAGGTGATGTTGTGAATAGTCTGCCTAGATAGCCTGTAGTGACCTTCAAGCAATATGTTGGATATGTCACAATGAATGAGAGGAGCGACTGGGCTTTGTTCTACTACTTTGTAGAAGCTAAAACAGATCCATATTTGGAGCCTTTGGTTTTTTGGCTCAATGGAGGTTAGTGGAATGAGTGATTTTTTCATTTTCATTTTCCTGTCGTTTAAATGTCACAAAAGTATAAAACATGGATGAAAGGGTTCTTAATTCATATAGGGAGACGGCTTATTAGAATGCTACCCTTTCTTTTCCAGTCTCAGAACATTTTTGGTGTTCTTAATAGGGATGATACTGAACATACATTTAATAATTCAAGAAAAAAGTTATTTAGATGGCGCTCTTCTTTTCATATAAAAACATTTTCTGTTGTTCTTGAAGTTACTGAATTCCTGAGTTATCCAAGGGGATAATTTATTGTTCATTCACTTCTCTTGTTTGCTCTGAACCTTTGAAATGTTGAATATTAATTGATATTTAAATGTTAGGTTCATTGATAGCCTCTTGGGGTTTCGATATGATTATTCAAAGCTTCTTAGGGTTTCAATGTGAATTTTCTTGTTATACATATAGCAGGTGGAGATAGACTTAAAGAAAACAATAGATAAGGAGCTGATTTTGTTTTTTTCTTGAAATTTTATTGTAAATTGTAACAAGGTCTCTGAAGAATGTACATAAACACACTAAATTTCATTATCATGTTCGGTTCTGGAAAATTACAGGGCCTGGATGTTCTTCATTCGAAGTTTGGGTGCTATCAAAGAATGGTCCATTTTATCCCAAGGAAGGAAAATTGATACAAAATAGTTGCAGTTGGAACAAAGGTAATACCTACCAATATTTTATTTGTTAGGAAAAGTAAAATGATCATAAGCATGTAGCAACATAATCAACATAATATATTAATGCATTTTAGTTGATCTGTACATGTATTTGATTATTCTTACAATTCTCAACAACGTTGTACTATATATACACTCTTACACCTTTATTTTTACAAATTTGTTTAAAAAAAAGGAGGATGATGCTAATTTGTTATGTGTAGAAGCAAACATGCTTTATCTAGAAAGTCCGGCAGGAGTTGGATTTTCATATTCTAATGATCCATTGTACTATATGGGTGCCAATGACATCACAATAGGTATCAGATGAAAAATACATGTTAAACCTTCTACTGCACTATATAGAATGTTATGTATAATTCAGTTTGATGCTCAGATGTATCTACAGCTACTGATAATGTGTTATTTCTTCATGGCTGGTTTAAAAAGTTTCCAGAGTATAAGACAATAGCTACGTTTGACAGGGGAGAGCTATGCAGGTGAAGTTTGTGATTAATGTTTAGGTTCCTTTTTATAAATTTCCTTCCAGGCTGAGATACATGGGAATGGAGTTTTTTGTTGAGTAATTAAACTGTCCCACTTTCTACTACCTTGGTTTTCACTAGATAAACAAAATATCCTCCAATCTGATTTATTTGTTCGTCCTATTCAGATATCATGAAAGATGTTTAAATCAGTTAGAGGCTTCCCATAAATTTATAAATAGGAAGTCAAAAATACTTGACCAAACCAACTAATATGCCCTCCGGTCAGTACATGCCTTCAAAGAAAGGCATTGAATCTGGTAGTCTTTCCATGATCTCATTCTTGAACATAGAAAATTGGTAAACAGCTGATACCAAACGCTTGTTTGTTTCATCAAACTTATTGATGAAGTGTCTATTAAGTATGGAGCATGATTGTTTTAGAGGTCTTTGTTTCAGCCAGATGTATACCCCAGGAATTTTGTACACCCCTCCATGTAGGGGGGACTTGTCCCCCCCAGCGGGGATTTGAGGGGGCCGATCTCCCCCGGCTAGGGGGTCCGGGGGCCAGCGGTCCCTCGATGGAGGCTTGGGAGCAGTGCCCCCGAAGCAAAAAATAGATGTAAAATTGCCTTGTAAAAATATAGTAATTTCTAGTCAATCTAGGCCGTTCATTAGGCGGATGGTCTGACGGTAGCACTTATGTTTAGTTTAGGGTTTTTTGCCCTAGAAGGCAACCCCTCTCTTTGTATGAGGGCAGTGTATTTGAGGCTGTGTAATAGATGTGTATTCTCCGAGTGAGAAACAAAGAGGTGAGACTGTGAGAGAAAACAGAGGATATTACAATGGATTTGTTGTAGGTTGTGTCTCTTCATTTTGCTGGATAATAGAAAGGAAGGACTAGTTGTTCAAGGTGGACGTAGCCCAAACTGGGTGAACCACGTATATCTGTGTCTCTCTTCTTTTATACATTTTTTGTGTTTATATTTCTACAATATTTTATATGTTCCATTGCTTTGTAATATATAATATTCTGACAGTGTCCTATCTTATCATCATCACTATTCTCCTCAGTGAGTATTTCTTCCATAAGTATATCTCAGTTGCTTTTTTTTCCATGAATGTATTTTATGAAAACGTTGGAAGGATCCAGGCTAAACTGCACCCCAAATCGATATGGGAAACAAGTAGAGTATACTAGAGAAAGCTCTTATTTCAAGAGGAAATAAAAATAGACATTGTCATAGCCTTTTGGCCAAAATAGATGTTGAACCTATCTATAGACTGCCCTAGAAGATACCTTTTACAGTATTCCATAAGGATTTATTTGGGAATTTCATTCAGATCATTAAAAACATATCTTGGTCTCTTGGACATACAGGTCCCTAAGTATCATGGTTGTCCTATTCAAGGACTAAACAGGAATTTTATCATCTTTTAGAAAAATTTAAAAAATATTTTTCTGATTCAAGACAAGGGTTCCATCTCTATCAGGACTCCCTCCTGCAAAAACAAAGCATATTTTGAGGGTTGGTTTGCCATTGTATCAATCTCCCTGTAAATGTTGGTAAACAAAATTACTAGAAAATTTATTTTTATCTATAAAACTCTTATCATGACTGTATTCAGTACCATATTTGTTATCATCCTATGTCCATTGGCCTAATCAATCAGCGATTTTGGATCCCCCGGAATTTGCACTATTCCATCACCTCTTTATATATTTTCTCTTAGTAATAGCCACAAAACATACAACTCGGCTCTATGATTATTCCCTTGCCCAAATCCAAATTTTATAGAAAAATAATGAGTTATTTAAAAACAAAAGACATCCAGAGCCACACTTACCTGGGGGTTTCTTTACATGCACCATCAAAGTAACCCCAGGTTGTAGAATGATCTATGTTGGATCTTTTAGAACTCTCTGAGCTTTTGGCGATTTTGGCTTCCAGTATCCCCCATGGCCAGTTCTTATTTAATGAGCCACTAATCTTGGATGAGGTTCTTTATCTTGAAATAATGCATTGTTTCTAGCTAACCACAATCCCCATACTCATATTCATGTAAGCACCATAAAAACACAGAGAGATACCACAACGTTAAGCGAAGATTCATATTAACTCATTGTAAAAATAAGCACATTATATACATGCACCATTATAGGCACAAACCTCTCATTGCAGAATACAAAACCATAGCATGCACCTAATCTCAATGAACTCCCTAAAGCCCTCATTAAGAGTGACAACTAGTCTAACTAACCCTTTTGCATGAGAATTTAATGCACATTTATAGCCTTGATAGGTGGTTAAAAAATATTTTAGAAGATTCTAGAACGAACAACTTGTTGGCATTATGATACAGATATGATACAGGTGTTGTCCTTGACAACTCACTCAGATGATAGATCATAGTATAGCTAGTAAATAACAAAGAATTAATGATCAAAGAGGAATACGCAGGTGTACTGTAACAATGAAGCATATACACATGGGTGCACCATATACCAAGTCGCATATACATACACATGCACGTTTACAGAAGGAAAGGCACGTACATGTTGGGAATCTAAGTTATGGTCCATGGTATTTTGGTATCGGTCCATGGTATTTGGTCCAAAGTGTTGACCCCAAGTATTGGGTCCAAGGTATTGGTCCTACATGGTTTTGGACCATGGTATTGAAAGAGGCCTAAACCTATATAAGGAGGATAAGATCATTAGGCCAAGGTGCAAGTGTGGAAGTAATGAATATCTGATGAAGTGTGAGATCTAGTATGTTGGTTATGCGTTTGTGATGCTTTGCTTGATCTGAACCAAGGAGGCACCTATGCTATTGATAAAGGTTGATGGACCAGGATCGTTAAGACTACAATGCATTATCATTATATGGTATGATCTTGAATAGATCTGAATACTGACACATGTCTTATCCTTTATATCTTATGTTCTGGGTATATCTGAAGTTGAAAATTGTAGCGATGGTATAAGTAATTATTTTCATATCTATACGCGGGTTCTCTATGGTGAAAGGGCGTATACATGCTGGTTCGACACAGTCAAGTAGCGTATACATTATGAGATTTGATATTTAAGGTTTCTGTTGGTTCTAGTGGTTGTTGCAGAGTTCTGGGCTCTGTTTTGTGTTCTGGTGATTGTGTTTTGATGACAGGGTTTCAGTGATTCAGTTGTTGGGTGATTCAGAGTTAATGATTGTATTGCAGTGGTGATTGTTTTTTATTTATGGATCCAGTCTGAAAATTTATGAAATGTAGTCCCTGGAAGAAAAGAGAAGGTTGTAGCCTTCTGTAGGTCTGCACTTACATACTAGTACATCAGCTAGTACAAGAGATAAGGGGGTTGTAGCTCCCTTCCAGGGGAAGCTAGAGAATGAGTGAAGGTTGTAGCCCTCTATAGGTAGAAGCCTGTGTACTAGTATAAGACTGCACCAATACAGAAATATTTTAAAAAGAAGTTTCTTATTAAAAAAGGATAGACACAAATTGCAGCAGGTGGTTTTCACCCACATTGGGTTTCCACCTTATATCATGGTGTTCATGTGTGTTTATTATGTGTGATGATCTGTTCTGTTTTACTGCACATTTTTACTGGTTATATGGTTAATGAAGTTCTGATGCACTAATTAAAGATCAACATATGATGGATTAACTAAATCATAAGTTTACTGGATATACGCTAGTTGCATTAAACAAAGATGTGTATACACACGGGTTCCCTTAACTGAAGTAGTGTATATGTATCTGAGTATGAAAATGAAAAAGTGTTTGATTTGCTAATACTGATTCACCGGGCCCCCCCCCCCCCCCTCCCGCGCCCCCTCAGTGTTATTTCCAACACAACTACGTACTGTGAATGTCATATTTGATTCCATTGGTGTGACCTAGATCCTTGTGTAATATTGAGACATCTACAGGCTGTGTAACTATTATTTTATTGTAATTTTCTTCACACTTGGGACTTGCACACCCTTCCCATAAATATTATAAATAGGAAGTCGGTGATCCTTGACCACACCAACTAACATGACCTCCAGTCAGTACGTGCCTAATCTTCAAAGAAAGGCATTCAATCTAGTAGTCTTTCCATGATCTCATTCTTGAACATAGAAAATTGGTAAACTGTTGATACCCAACGCTTGTTTGTTTCTTCAAACTTATTGATGAAGTGCCTTATCTTATCATCATCACTATTCTCCTCAGTGAATATTTCTTCCTTAAGTATATCTCGGTTAATATTTTTTTCCATGGATTTTTTTTATGAAAAGGTTAGAAGGATCCAAGCTGAATCGTACCCAAAATTGATATGGGCAATGGGTAGAGTATACTAGAGAGAGCACTTATTTCAAGATGAAATCAAAATATACATTGTCATAGCCTTTTGGCCAAAATAGGTGTTGAACCTGCCTACAGACTTCCCTGGAAGATACCTTTTACAATCTTCCATAAGGATTTGTATGGGGATTTCATTCAAATCATCAAAAATGTATCCTGGACTCTTGGACATACAGGTCCCTAAGTATCATGGCTATCTTATTCAAGAACTAAACATGAATTTTATCATCTTTTTGAAAAATTACGAAATTAGTTTATGATTCTGAGACAAGAGTTCCTTATCTAAACTATTGTTCTATCAAGACTCCCTCCTACACTAACAAAGCATCTTTTGAGAGCTGGCCTTTGTATCACTCCCTGTAAATGTTGGTAAGCAAAATTACTTGAAAATTTATTTTTATCTATAAAACTCTAATCATTACTGTATTAAGTACCAAATTGCTATCATCTTATGTCCATTGGTCCAATCAATCAGCAGTTTTGGATCCCCCAGAATTTGCATTGTTCCATCACCTCTTTATACAAATGCTCTCAGTAATAGCCACAACGCATACAACTCAGTTCTGTGGTAAGTCCCTTGCCCAACTTCAAATTTTATAGAAACATAATGAGTTATTTAAAAACAAAAGACATCTAGAGCCACACTTACCTGGGGGTTTCTTGACATGCACCATCAAAGTAACCCCAAGTTGTAGAAGGATCTATGTTGGACCTTTTAGAACTCACTGGACTTTTAGATATTTTGGCTTCCAGCATCCCCCATGGCCAGTTCTTATTTAATGAGCCACCAATCTTGGATGAGGTTATTTACCTTGAAATAATGCATTGTTTCTAACTAACCATAATCCCCACAAAACAAATCATGGAAAATATATATGAATGGAAATATGTTTATCAAGATGCCAATGCTCAAAACAACTCACTAAACAGTCTTTTTCCCACTTATTCTTTCCATTTGTTATTTGCAAAATTTCTTTCCATGTTATCCTTGAGAAAGGACAAACAAGTGATCCACTGATTCACTTTCTGCCTTATATAAAACATACCATCTGGTCTATTCCAATTTTTTTCCCCTATAGCCCCATGTAAGAATTTTGTTTTCCAATGCTAAATAAAGAAATTTTCTTGTTTTAAGTGGATTTCCAAGTTTCCGAACTTCCTTCCACCACCTTGTTCATTAGGCATTCTTTCCTCATTGCCAAATTTTAATGTGTAAAATAGATGCCACTTAATCCATCTTGCTAATCTGACAAAGTTATGGTGTTTTGATTTAGACCGTTAACAAATTGATTCCATTCAACAACCTTTTCCCCTATATATGCATCTCCTCTCATGTCTTCCACCTTTGAAACCATCCTTATGCCAAATTTGAATCTCTATCCCTAATCTTAAATACCCTTTAGTCATGAAGATCTGATAGCAAAGGGTATGACAACCTAAATCACCATTGCACCCTTTCCATGGATCTTGCCCAACTCTTACTTTATTTCCTTTGCCTATTTTTCATGCAATCCATCTTTCATCTTAAGGGAAAGCTTTAACTAATGCTTCAAACAATTAATGCTCTGTAACATATTTTTTGTGTACCCTTATTCATTCTTCACTGGACCCTTCCTTTGTGTATATCCACTTCATGACTTTGCCTCCCAGCCCTTCATTAGATAATAGCCTCCAAAGGCTCTTTGCTACCAAGGCTTGGCTAAAAACATATATTTCTTGAGACCCCATCCCCCTTTTTTATTTTAAGTTAGGTATGTTTGACCACTTCATCAGGGGAGTGCCTTCAGTTTCCTTATTTTCAGTCCACTGAAAGCTAAAACATCTTTTCTTGATCTTATCCAGATGAGAATGCATGATTGGTTCAACAAAAAGAATGGTGTAATTTCAATGATAACTTAACCATATGCATAGGAGTCATAGATGCTCAGGTTAGATAGATCTCGAGAAGTGAAGTTGTTAATGATGTTGCTTCTGAAAGAAATCCAAATCAGCGAAGAAGAAAAGATAAACAATGGGTATTATATGCATTATTTGTTGTAACTGATGAGAAGAAGATCACGTGGAGGGTGAATATGAAGTTGTCACATGAGATGGTGCTTCCTTAGAGAAACAAACACAAAATTATGATGTGTTGTATAGGCATATATGGAGGAAATGAGTTCAGTGAACAAGCCAAGTCCTCTGTGCCTGGTAGAAAGGATAAATATTTAGCTAACAATGGCTCTTATATGTGTGGTGAGTTAATGGTAAGACAAAGGGATGGTGATGTGATGTGTACTTCATCAACTTTGTTGGATACAATGCAGTTCCAGTTGTTGTTTGAAGAGCTTATTTTGGAGCATATTGCAAACATCTATCTTGTCTAAAGGTTTTGTTTTTCAGTGTTTGAACAAACATGTAAAATGACCATTATGGTAGTGTTATTTATAATGGTCATAATTAGAACTTAGACTTTGTAATTAGAACTTGGGCCTAATAAAGGCTTAGTAATAAAGTGATGGACTCTATAGGGCTTCCTGAGAAGCAAGGTCATCACCATAAAATGTTAAACCAGCAGAACTTGACTTTGTTATAGAGTCAATAATTTCATCAAATACTTCATCTGGGTTTGATCCAGTGTGTCTCCTTGACCAACTTCAAAGCTCCCTTCTTGATCTGGAATATCAACGCATTCATATTTAGATATATGTTCCTTGCCCTCTTCTGGGAAAGCATGCACATCATCATAGTTTGGAAGAACCTCAAGGTTCTCTTTTAAATTTGGCATACTGTTATCTTCAAGACAGGCCAAAACTTCTAAAAATGCATCATCTTCTTAAGTGGAAGCTTCATCATATTCTAAAAGGCCTTGAATACCTTCCTCTTGCAAGGTTATTAATAGGTATTCATAATTGTTTTCAAAAATTTGAAATCTTAGACCTAACAGTTAATAAATTTTGGAATGAAAACCTTGAGAGAGGATATGCATTTTGGATTGCAGGAATACCTGACCCAGTCCATTTTATTATTCCCTAAAGAGTATCAAAATAATATTAGTAAAATATCCTCATGTCTTTCACTGAATGTGATAACCTTGTCACTTTTTACCCTCTGTAAAATATTCTGAAAATAACAACAACAACAAAACAAAACAAAACAAAAACAAAAACAAAAACAAAACAAAACAAAACAAAACAAAAACAAAAACAAAAACAAAAAACAAAACAAAAAAAACAAAAAACAAAAAACAAAAACAAAAAAACAAAAACAAAAACAAAAACAAAAAACAAAAACAAAACAAAAAAACAAAAACAAAAACAAAAACAAAACAAAACAAACAAAAACAAACCAAAAAAAAAAAACAAAACAAAACAAAAACAAAACAAAAAACAAAACAAAACAAAAAACAAAACAAAAAACAAAACAAAACAAAACAAAAAACAAAAAACAAAACAAAAAACAAAAAACAAAACTAAAAACAAAACAAAACAAAAAACAAAAAAACAAAAACAAAAACAAAAAACAAAAAACGAAACAAAACAAACAAACAAACAAAACAAAAAACAAAAAAAAATATTTTACCCCATTATGGTAACTGTATAGGAGAGTTGAGTAACCTAGTAACCACCTCTAGTGAGATAAGGGGGTGTGTTACAAATGACTTCAACTCATTCATAACCCTTTCTATATCTTGCTTGAATGCATTGCTCTAAAAATGATGACACATAGCATTTCTGTTGGTGAAGAAAGTCAGGTACACTTTGTGAGCAGAATCATCTAATCCCTTGAGACAATTGAGCAGAAGAGTTGAAGTGGCACACTATGAAAGTGGGTGCCTACCATATTTTCTCTAAAAGCAGACATACATACCATGCGAGTCTTGATTTCTTCTCCTCATCATGCATGATATGTTTGGAATTGGAAAACAATTGCATTAATAACATTAATATGGCTTGTTTGCATGATCTCCAAGAAAGTACTCCCTTAATTGACATAATAATCCATAATGCCATCCCTTCCCCGTCCTATCTCGTACATAAATACATAAAATCTTAGTTAAATTGAAATATTTTTCTGTAGTTGTTTTGGTATATACATAAGCTTCCAAGGAACAAGGTCAATGTAGGCATTTTTATGTTCTATAAGGTGATTATGTCCTTAATAATGTAAGAATGTATTGTTCTCATGGTCTCTATTTTTGAGGCTATAAAATGTACTGGGGCAACGAAATGGAAAATTTTTCTCCCCAAAAGGTCTGATTATGAATATTTACTGTCATGTTTTGGAATTATCAGGTCTCGATTGTTCCTTCTCGGCCCCTCACACTACTATTACACTCCAAGGTGTGCTCTCTCAAAGGCTACAATCTACAAGACGCCTCTAGGAGACCTACCAATTGACTTAGAAGGTAAGAAAAAAAACCTTCCACCACTCATTTTACAATGCACAAATATGCTTTACCTTAGCTCAAGAATATTTCCCAATAGTTATTTAAAAGACATCAATTTCTTTGAGCTCAGTCTGCATTTCATTAATTTTTTGCAGACTTGCATAGTGATATTCTCATTGAACTATTTGGAAAGGGAATCTTCTAATATGTTACCATGGAAATTACTTTTATTTATTTGATTCCTTTCATGTTTAAATAAGGAAATTATGAAAAAATAACCATGAAACTAGCCAAATGTAGTTCACTATGACTTCATTACATACTACTAATGATTAAAATGTAAGATGCATTTGTATACATGCTTACAAGATACAAATAGAGACCAGCCATCTTGATAATGTGGATATTTATTATCATGATTGTAGAGTATTCCAAGTTGAGATGAGTCCTACACAAATCGCTGAACTGTAGAACTAATGAACAAGCCACCATCAGGGGTTGATATTATCTAGTACAACTTTGTTATGAGATTCTTTGATATGAAATAAAATTCATGAACTTGGCAATCAAATATTTCAAAAGATGGATTCAAGACACTACTTATGTACCAGTTTCCACTAAAATTTGCTTCCAATGAACCATGCTTTAATTGCCAGCAAAAAGATCAAACTTCAAAATCTTAAGTGGTTATTTTGAGCATCATATGAAACATATGTAAGTGGTTAATACCATACTATTGTCAAGCAATGACCTAAGAAATTAGTGTTGTCATCTATGTTAATGAAAATAAAGAGTCCACTTGGTGTTTGAATGTGCAATAACAAATTCCAAATTGCACATATATAAGTTATAATACACTGTGGATTGAAAGTGCATATGCATCACTCTAATTTTTTGTGGCAGCACTTGGAACCGTTTGTAATTTTGCCCATCCATACATCTTTTTAATAATCTTAGTGGAAAAGATGCATGATGATTTGTTTATCCTCATTAGCAAAAACAAATTTCCACTTTAGCCTCCAAAATGTGAAAAATGGCATAACTCTGAAGCAATTCCAAATCACTTAGAGGGCCAAGAACACAAGATCCCAAGAATTTCCAAAGTTTGCAGTACCCAATGCACCTTTTCCTAGAAGAAAACTTAGCATTGATCCTCAATATCTGGCTAGTAGTCTCTTTCAGACAAACAGTCCAAAACAATGTGTTTCACTAGTCTCTGGTTTAATCACAAATTTAGCAAAGCCCCTTTGTCAGCATACTCTTAGCCAGATAGGTCTTGGATGGCCTTGGATGGTTGATGACCAACCATGCAAGGACCCAGAGCCAAAAACTATGAATCCTTTGAATCCACTTATCCTCAAGAATGAAGGGTTGAGAACAATTTAGAATCCACTAAAACCCAAAACAACTAATAAAAGAACAACATAAAAGTGAAAATGACCCCATAAATGATAAGAAATAAGGAACCACTAAATAACCCCCCTAATGGTTTCCACATATGCGTAGTTATTCTGTAGAAGTACAGTAGAACTGAGCAATGAGAAAGATAGGATTCTTATAGTAGTACTTTGCAACACACTCGGTAGTCAACTTTGATGCCTTGTTTGACACTACTCCAAGATAACTTAATGCCTATGAAATCTTTAACCCAACTATCGGCATGCTTTCTAATCATATGAGACCTTGCTTCCTAGCGAGACATTATTATACCCAGTTGCAACCAATCATTGAATCAATGTCAATTTTTTTCTTAACTACGGTCCCATGCCTCAGCTTAACTAAATTATGGCTTCTTTTGTCTCTCTAGTTGATCATAATATTTAAATATAATTATATTTCCTCCATAGCTAAATAAAAGAAGTCACCATAGATTCCAAACAGACATTTCGTTTATGTTTTCTGAGCATGTGGATAATTTATTATTTTGCATGGTAGGTTGTCAGAGCTTTGCCAAAAGTAAAAATCCTAGTTAGTTTATGTTAGAACTTAGAACCTAGAAATTTCATGGAACATTGGGATGCCTAACAATGTTATTAGGGAACCTTGTATTATAACTGAAAATAAACTTCAAAACTATGTTACTTTTGTTTCATAGTGACAACTAGACTCTCGAGGCACATTACTTTTGAATTAGAAAAGAAGAGTGTAGACATCACACTGATCAAAATGATTCCTTGAGAATCACATGAACTTTACTAAATATATTCCATTCGTGAAGAGGAAGGAGCCAAGTATGAAATATTTTAACAAAATCTATAAAAGTACTTTTGTAAATTATTCCCTAGTTCAGATAAAAATGACTATCGGTATTCCAAATCTGTAGTGATAAAAAACTATTTTATTGTGTTGCATGGCTTATGTAATGGAGCTAAGAAAAACTAGGGATATATGATTTAAATATTTATCAACTTGTGGTCAACTTGGTAATGGATTTAAAAGAGAGGTAATTATATTTTTGGTTTGACATAGTCATAGACATTTTGATCTAGAGATTTAAATAGTATTTTACTAAAAATGTACAATAATTTACAGGTTGGGAACCACTAAACAAAGCGATGATATTATTCGAAGGCCTACGTCTTCTCCAATTTTGCCAAGGTTAATGATTTCAAATGTATACATTCTAATGAATTTGAAAGAAATGTGATTGAAATTTAGAACGAGATCTCTTATTTTCTTATTTAGTTAAATATTGTGTTATTTCACAACATTGGAATTTATAGCATTTTTTTCTTGAAGATATCATCTCTCTTCTGAGTTTCATAAATTATAGTTGCATATTTTTATTGATTTATTTCTCTCAATTAAACAGTGAAGCAAATGTTATTCCTTATCCTTTGTTATTATTTATATAATTCACATCAGCCATGGATATTTCGAGTCTTTTTGTAGATCAACATGAGAGCATATATTTGACTGTTTGGAAGGGAGTAGCATTGATGTTTTTTAAAATATGACGACATTGGTCATACAAGTAAGTTTCTATAAGGATATGGCATTACATGATAAAGGCTAGGGTTGACACACAATGGGCACACATAAATTGTGGTCAGAGTAAACATACAAAATCTTGTGGCATGGCATGATTGAGGTAAATGCAGGAAAAGTGATGCAAACACAAAATTGTGGCCAAAAGTAGGCACATTTGTGGATACACAAAATTGTGGACAAAAGAAAGCACACGGAAATCACACAGAACATCAAGATAGAACAAGTATTACTACAAAGTTGGTTTCACTGAGAATATTTACCGGGTGGGCAGAGAGGTATGCATTCAAGTTTTGGTTCACATGAATTTTGGAAAATCTTAAGCATGTGTTGGTTTTTGGTTAAAAGGTTTATTAATTATTTACTATGAAATTGAGCTTGATAGTGGCTCCAAGTTTTGGTGGTGAAAATGGTGGTCTCAGCACTAGGAAATGAATACACCCTCTTGTTTGGTGAACCTTTTTCGACTTATATTTCATATTGTAGACTGAGTTTTGACAACAGCTACAAGTTTTGGCAGTGAAAATGGTGGTCTCAGCACTAGGCAATGAATACACCCTCTTGTTTGGTCAACCTTTTTTGGCTTATATGTCAGATTATAGGCTAAGTTGTAGGAATCTATGTGGAAATTAAGTTAGAACCCATGGTCGATGGCTAGGGGTAATCTAGTCTAAAACCCGTCATAGTTGATTTGAGGCAATGCAATTCAAAAACCTACGCTGGAAATTAATGTGATTAATGGTTTAAATGCTTTATTAGATCTCGTGTGATGATGGATATTAGAGGTGAAGACAAGAAGCTTCAATTTAATGACAATAGTAATGCATTATTTATTAAGGTGAGCATGTAACAGATAAGTAATATAACATAACATTAAAGTTAAAAATAATTACTATAAAGACTAGTTAAGTTAAAGTGTTAAATTTTAGACCATGTTAAGCAAATTCTAGACTTAGACATAATATAACCTAAGCTTAGGTGGCTGAAAACAAAATTTTGATCATGACAACAAATTTGAGAATTTACAAACTTCAAGCTCATATTGTCGGATTTTACAAACAATGAAAGCACATGAATCAAAACCACTCAAAATTTGATTTGTATTTTATTTGCGAACTATAAAGAAGAAATGTATAATGCATAAGGCATAAATACAATCTAAACAACCAACACAATCATGGTGCATCCTAGGTTTCCTTCATAGAATTAGAAAGGCAAGGAAGTACAATGCACCTAGGCAACCATTTATGTGCCTTGGCAATAACATCAAAACACTAACCCTAAACTCATATGGTAGTGCCCCTTCGTGCATGGAAACTACTACCAAGGATAATGTGTGCAATTGAAGGTGAGAAAGCCATTGTGTGCATGCATTAAAGCCTTAAACTAAAGATCAATTGTGGCATTGTTTTCTTGGGATCTATTTTCTGGACCCCATAGCCAGTAGGATTCAAGCATGTAGCTCATTATTCATAATTTCATCATAATATTCATTGTTTTTCACTTTTTGGCATGCAAATAAGTTTTTTAGATATTTTTATGCTATCACAATAGATTTGCATGGTTTCCAAGGTGAGAAATCAATCTTTGGTGAAATTGCAGATTTTAGGTTTGATAATTATAGGTCATTTATAGGCTATAAGTGTCTTCAAAGTTTCACTTCTAATTGAGTATTAAACTGAAAATATTGAGTATTTTATATATATCTATTTTTCCCTCCACCCACTTTTCATAACTTCCATAACCATTAGGTAGATACCTGCAACATCGATGTTATTTCACTTTTTTAGTAAAAGATTGCCAAGACTTTAAAATTTTTTATAGTTTATTAAAAGTTGTACAATTTATAATTTATAAAACTTCAAGGTCTAATTTTCTAAATTCTAATTCTTTAAAGGGTGCTAGCTCAATGGAAGAGCATCTACTTTACAAGCAAGAGGTTGGTGGTTTGATTCCATTGTGCCCTGATATTGATATGGAACGAAGACGAATAATTTTTGGTGACAAAAGCTCTTTTGGCCATCACCAATGAGCTTATAGTGACATTTTTCGACCCTCGCCAAAATATGAAATGGTGACGGTCAACGAATGCCACGATATATATGCATTAATAGTGACAACCATGAAAGGTCCATCACTATAAATCATTGTTGTTCATATGAAATGGTGAGGGTCAGTGTCTATCATTATAATCATTATTCGTGATGAATTTTTAATGTCACCACAACACCAATACTTTTGGTGATGTTCAATTTTTTGGTGACGGAGGCCAAGGTTCATCACCATTAATCATATGAAATGGTGATGGTCACTATCCATCATTATAAATCATTATTGGTGACGGACCTTGAATGTCACCACATCACCTTGACTTTTGGCGATGCCACCTTTGGTGACGTTCAATTTTTTGTGACAGAAGCTCTTTTGACCATCACCAATGAGCTTATGGTGACATTTTTCAATCCTCACCAATGTCTTTTTTTGTTGTAGTGTTATCCAACTAGTAAAAATGGATAAGGGAAAAAATATAAACGATTAAACCTAAATCAGAGGTCTTTACATGCTTCTCTGAAGGAACAACCTCTCCTTCTCTCAATAAGTTCAAATCCCTCTTTCAACCCAAAAATAAATAAGTTCCTATGCAAAATTCTCTTAAAAAATAACAAAGGCAAAAGAAGAGAAAGGCTTCTTGCATAGAGAGGTGAAGCAGACAACTCCCCCAGGGTACTGTCTAGGCTCGCTGACAGTGGAGCAATGCTTGTGTTCCTATATGACTCTGGTGGGGTATTGTCTAGGCCTACTTGTAGCAAAGCAACACCAGAGATGAAAATATATACTCATTAAATCTTAACCTCGTGAGCCAAATTACCCTTCCCAATTTGAAACACTTTGATCTCGATGAATTTCATGTTGTGTTCAATTTATTTGGTACAAGGCAAACCATGTGTTCAACTAATTTAGTGCAGGGCCTTGGTCCATCAGGGATAGACATGGAATTCAACTAGTGTGTTGCCAAGTGTTGTAGCAGCTGCAACACTTTCCAAAATTTTGCCATGTACTCAAATTTTAGAGCTTACTGTGGATCATGTGATTGATCATTCCTTAGTCACTTATTGGGTAAGTTGATGATCTCAAGCTTCCCTCTTCAATCTTAAGAGTCGTTCACGCTTTTATCTCTATATAGTATGTATCATCTTTGGGCAGGGGATTATCACTTGTCATTCAAGGAGAAGTTTTTTTTTCTTCAAGGGGAAAGCTTTGTGATAATGGGTTGTCCTCACCACATAGACATGTTTCACACTCATCGCACACACTAACTATGAAATGCGTAGAAATCCCAACCTCCCTTAGCATTCAAAACTGCGTAGTGGGTATTCCCTAGTGTCCTTCCCTCAGCCAAAACCCACAGTCTTCATAAACTGTGTAGTTTTGTCCCTCAGCTACCCAGTCTACCTTACATCCTGAAACTATGCAGATGTGTCCTCCCAGGACCCCATACCGCAATAGTGCCTTGCATCCTAAAATTGCGTAGTTTGTCCCTCAGCTACTTAGTCTCCCTTGCATCCTGAAACTACATAGATGTTGCCTCCAAGGGCCTCATCCCGCAACAATCACTACCCACTGAAACTGTGCAGATATGTCTCTTAGTGATCACCAGAAGGATGACATGCTAGAGAACTCTCAAGGAGCTGAGGAGAAAGATAAGCAGACCAAGGAACCCAAGGGATCGTAGAATATTGAGATCGCATGAAGACTCCATCTGACGCATAACCCTTTGCAGGGGAGGTATGGAAAAAAAAGCACATATTTTGAAATACACCTCTTAGTGTAGCTTGAAGGACTTCTTATCATTGTCATATCATTTTGTCTTCAATGACATACATGGTTGAAAGCATTGAAAGTCATTCCATGTGTTTCCTCTACATGTCTTTTTCCCTTTCGCTTGTTGGATCAATTGTCATATTTTGACATGTTTGGTTGTTATGTCATGTTTCTGAATCATTCTAGTGACCTTGAAGGTTGGTCTTTGTGTATACAAGTTGTCATAGCCATGTAAACACCCATCGCACTCATACACAAAGTTGTAAGCATTATCGCACAAGTGTCGTCATGGTCATCCAAAGGTTTATCCCAAGTGTCGCACTTGTCACTTTCAGCTCTAGACAGTCCCACAGAGGGTCATGCTTTGTTATGTTGTCCCAGTGGTCAGTGTTTTCATGTTTTCAAGGAATGCTAAGTGTGTGATCACAATGTCGAGTCCTCCAAAGTCCACTTGCCCCTCACACTTAGCCATTTTCCTGAAAATCTCTCCGCCTGAACAACTCCACTTCATTGGACCCCTACTGAGCTGCATTGCGTAGTCTCAACCCTCATTGGTGTTGCTCTGATCCCTGGAAATACGTAGTGCTTGAGGCTATCCTCCAGGTCAATTGCACTGTGCAATCCCAGAGGTGAGCAACCTGTCTTCCTTCCCAAAACTACGCAAAAATTGACTCAAAGCCCGACTTGAACTGTGCACTTCACAAGATCAGTCATCAAACCTCATTCCTGCTTGCTGGAACCCCACAATACATAGAGATCTGAGCCTACACTACTCCTAGAAACTACGCAGAGTTGTCCTCTATGGTCCCTTTGTTACCCTGTCTTTTCTTCCCTCAGAAAACTGCACATAAGTGTCCCTCAGGGTCCCACCTTGCAGCCGCCACAGGTGAATTCAACTGCATAATATTGCCTCTTAGTGGCCTCTGCATAGTTTTCCCTGATAGTGAACACTGTGCCCTGGTGCTCCTCATCCAAGCTTGAGTTGCGCTCTACGCAATCTTAGTGATCAGTCTCCCTCCCTGTAACCTGGAACTGCGCAGTGCGTAGTTACTGGGCCCTCTTCTTAGCCTGTCATATGTCCTGGGCCTGATCCATGGAAAACAACGCATAATATTAGACTATGAGGTTTTGGATTTGATGTCATCCTATCATGAGTGAATTTCAAGAATAGGTACATTGATGGATCACGGTGAGATGACGAACAGGATGAAGAAGGAGAAAACATGCTAGAAGACTTACTTGCAATTGGATGGACGAAAGAAGCTAAAGTGAAAGGAACACATACATGTAACCATATTACAAGACCAATACCATTGAAGGACCTGCAACATCAAGCCATGTGGAGGTGAAGACAAAGCACATCCAAGAAAACATCCATCACTCAACAAAAACAATAACTTGTCATTGCCACCACAGCTAGCCAGTCCATGTCAACAGTGTCATGTCAAGCTGTGTCATGAGTTGTCGAGGCCACATCACTACTATGGGCCATATATGTTGTAGCTTAATGTAATGTAAAGTGAAATTCCAATAGACACACACATGAAGATGAAGAGCCATGTCAGTTTAAATGTTATAGGAAGTTGAACAGTCATGAGGGTAGTCCAATAGTCACAAGGGTCAAGCATCACCCTTGGCTATATATACCCCTCCCATTGTATGAGGAAGGAATTTTCACCTTGGCTCCTCCCACATAGCCTTGAGAGTTTTCAGTGAGTTCTTTGAGGAGTGAGAAGTGGCTCCAATGTCCCACTACTGTGATTTGTGATGTATGGTGTACAGATGTGTCTTAGGACTTTTGCTTAATTTTGAAGCCTGTTAAGGCAAACACGTTTTTAGACATGTTTTGTAGATGTTTATAAGACTATTCTTTAAAAATTGTAATGCATGTTTGCTTAACATGTACTAATATAGTTGAACTACTTTGGTTGTTTTAGTACTTACATTGTTGAGAATGTGTTGTACTAGTTATCACTGTTGTGTCATCCTTGTGGACTACTCTGTAGGAAATTAGACAAACTTGTCTTGTTTACTCGTTATAACAACTGTCACATCTGTGTGCACTACTCTACCAGATGGTGTACATGTTTTCTCTTGCACCTCATTTTTAATGGTTGCCGCATCTGTTGTGGACTACTTTGTTGGATGCTAGATAAACCCTTTCTAATTCGCATTTGTCTCTTCCTGGGTGGTACTACTACCTCTCACTTAGAGGCTCACTTTAGCCTCCCCCTTTTCAGTAAGAGAACCTTGACATAGTTACATTACGCACTCACCAGGCACATGTACCTTGTTGTTTGAAGATAAGAATGCAACACTCGCATGTGATAATAGCTAGAGCCAAGGCAAATCTCTAAGTATATGGCAATCGAACCTTTGTACTAGATGGGACTCCTACACCAAACGGTGTGAGGCCTACTTGGGACTTCATATCGAGGAGATCCCCTTGGTTGACGGATTTCCAGCACCGTTAACACCTTCCTATTTCTAATGATTTCCCATTTTCCTTCCTTTCTTGCCTCCTTTACCTCTTGGACCTCTCTCCTTAGTTCAACTTGCTCTTCTAGAATAAGATCTTCATTTATAAAGATCCCTGACCCTTTTAGACTTGGAGATTTACTAATTATATCTAATTTTTGGTCCTTGCAACTTACCTTAATAAATATTAGTCTATGTTTATGTTCAAGAATCTTTCCCACCCTTTTTGTTTTTTGTTATATAATATATTTAAATTTGTGAGTTAGTTTTTAGTTGTCCTTTTACTATTTCTAATGTGTCCTTGTCGTTTTTCTCTTTTACACCAACAATTATAAGGTCCAGGGCTCTTTTGTGGTGCTCATGATCTAGTTTAATTAATTTGCTCATTTCCTATTTTATGGGTTTTATAACTATTTTATTCGTTGTGTTGCTTAGGGTTGAATTACTATCTAGTTTTTCTTTTGATTCTTTAATCTCATCTTTTAGGGTACAATTTTCTTCGGCCAATGATTTTTTATTTTTTTTTTTCTTGCATCCTATGTTTCATTCCTTAAATTTTAGCCTTGACTGGTGTCATTATACCTTGTAATGCCTTGCAATTATTGTTAAAAATTATAGATAATTCAATTTTATGTTCCATAAGCATTGTAGATAATTCTTGTTTATGTTGAGCTTCTCTCTTTCTTCTCTTCACTTTTCTAAAGATTCAATGTATTCTTAGAGGCCCTCTAAAGTAATTTTTCTTGGCCTCCCTCTATTAGAGATAGGCTTAGAAATGTGAGGAGAAGTACTCATAATTGTAACAAATAAAATTTAGAAAAAGAGGAGAGAGTAGGCAAAGGAACTAATGCACCTTGAAATACTTCAAAACTGGGGAGAGATATATAGATATTTCAATCAAAGATCATAGTTCTTCTCACCACAAATGCGAAGTTCTTCTCACCAAAAAGATCAAATATTTGTTGCAGACATCATTATGTGAAGTTCTTATAAATGGTTTCACCACATATGTCAAGTTCATTAATGTATCACGACAAAGCGATTTCTTATAAGTGATTTCACAATAGATTTGAAGTTCAAATATGTAGAACAAGTATGTATAGACCACCACAGAACAAAGTTAATCAATGTATCACCGCAGAGCGAGTTCTTATGAATGGTTTCACCAAAAATGCGAAGTTCAAACACGCAGAACAATTATGTATATACCACCCCAGAATGAAGTTCATCAATGTATCACTGCAACACAAGTTCTTATAAATGGGTTCACTACATATGCGAAGTTCATCAATGTATCATCGCAGAGCAGGTTCTTATAAATGGTTTCACCACAGATGCAAAGTTCAAATATGTGAATTTCATTAACGTATCACTATAGAGCGAGTTCTTATAAATGATTCGGCTCCATGAAAAACTTCTGGGGCATTTGGGTGTAGAGAGTTTACAACTCAAATTTATGATTCCAAAAAATTTATATCGAATTCTAGACAAATTAAACTAAAAATATGTGAAAAAACATTCAGAAATATAGAATAAATAGACAACAATTTTTTATCATTTTTACTTAAATTATTAATGTTTTCTTTTTAATTTTTTAATAGTTTGTGTTTTTTCCATTTACCATTTACTTATATATTTATGTTTTCTATATTTTTTTATTAGATTATTTATTTTCTTTAATAGTATGTGGTTCATTTTTTCATTTCAAAAATTTTAGTGTATTTTTATTAAATGTTTTTAATTTTTAAATATTATAAATTTTTATTTTAATTTGCGTATTTATTTTTTTAATTTAATTTTCTTTTTTTTAATTAGGTTTTTTTTTTTTTTATTTTTAATATTTTTTTCATTTAAGTTTTGAAATTTATTTTAGTATAGATTAGATATATTTGTTATTTTTTAAAACTTAATTACTGTATTTTTTATATATTTTTTAAATTTTATTACGTTTTTTTATCTCTATTTAAATTTTATTTAATTTCTTTTTGAAATTCACTTGTTTGTTTGTTTTAATTAATTTTTAATTAATTTTTTTAGAATTATATATATATTTAATTATTAATTTGTTTATATATATATATATATATAATAATTATAATATAATATACTATATATAAGTTAAAGAATTAAAAAAATTGGTTTTATTAGTGTTTCTCATTATTTTGAGTAAATTAACTATAATTTTATAAATCATAGCTAAAAATGTTGCAATTTTAATGCCCCATTAAAAATAGCTTAAGTTATTTTAGGTTAACATTTCAAAACAATTATACTTTTAGCATCTACAAAACAATGTCTTGGTAGAATTATTGTTTGATGTAGATGTTGATTTTTAAGGTTTTTTCTAGTCATGAATCTCGTTTATAATATCATGGTTGAAAAATGTTGAAATTTTAAGTTTTTTTTTTATCCTTGATATTTGGTTTTAATTCCGTGTTTAAAAAGTGTCATAATTTTAAGTTTTTTCGAAGTAATGTTATTTGATCTTTAACGCCATAGTTGAAAATTGTTGGAATTTTAAGGCTTTTCATGATCATGATTTTGGTTTTTAATGCGATGTGTGAAAAATGTTGGAATTTCAAACCTTAAAAAAGGGTGATGCAACATCACCACTTTTCATGTTTTTTGCACAAATTAGGGGTTTTTGGGCTAGAGTTCTCGTTTTGAAATTATAGTTATGTTAAGTTGTCAACATTGTTTATGACGACCCACATTCAAAACTTCATAGTAATTGGAAATAGACACCTAGAAATCTAGCCATGTTAGGGGTTGGTATCTCCTATGTTAAGTGTGTTCCTCAGTTACAATTTCTTATAACACAAGCTAGTCACATAAGTCATTGACACATTAATAAACCTAACAAAATTACATTAAAAAATGTGTAATCTAACTTATAAACGAAATAGTCTTTTTCACCTGAATTTGATAATACAATTTCAAGCAAGATCATGATCTTTTGTTTTTTAAAATACTTTTTTGATTTCACAAATAGATTCAACGCCCTGAAAAACCGTTGGCACACTCAAATTCTATTGATTTGAATTAACAACATAAACTAAGTTCTTAAAAATGCTATTCAATTTGTTAAATATCATAAGAAATGTATGAAAATTTTATTTAACTTATAAGTGAATTACACATGAAAATTTAAATTACTACAAAAATTAATAAAATATTCTATTTAAAATAATAATACATTTCCAAAAAATAAAAAAAAATTAAACAAAATAAATAAATATTATTAAAATAAAATGTGTATTTATAGTATATATTTATAAAATTATGAAGGAAATTTTATATATATATTATATAATATATATATATAATATATATTATATGGTGAGTTTTGAATTAGTCCATCATTTAACTAGAAATCGTCATGAGTTCGAAGGATTCTTCATTTTAAATGAACTATTTTTTTTCTTGTATAATTTTTTCGTAAGTTTTACCAAATATGTTTATATTAAATAATTAAATTAATTGGAATTATAAATTAATAATATACAAATTAAATGTGGTAAGTAGTAGTTATTAGGTTGTTTTATTTTTTTATTCAATTTTATGGAGGTTGATTATAATGATAGTTATTATGTGGAGTATATTTTAGTTAATAATTTGTTATATATATATATGAGGGTGGAGAAATGATAGGAAAAATATAAAAATATTTTTATGTATTTTTTTTAGTTGTTTCTATTTCCACTTTTAATCTTATATTTTATATATTCCTTACTATTTTTTTTTATTCTTACTCTCAATCTCACAGGGTGAGGGTGAGGGTGAGGGTGTGAGGAAATGATAGGGAAAACATAAAAACATTGGAAAACCTAGAAAATATTTTAATGTTTACCCTATCATTTCCTCCTCATCCTCATCCTCACACCCTTATATGAGGAGGGTGAGGATGCAGTTAAATGAGAGGAAACATAAAAATTATTTTTATGTTTTCTCTCTCATTTATCCCACATTTCTTATGTTTTCCCTTATCGATTTCCCATATGAGGTGTTTTATGTTTTTCCTATATAATATATAGTGTTTTCCTTATTATTCCCCCTACTCCCATCCAACCCACCATCATGGCGCGGAATGATAGAGAAAGCATATATATATATAGGGGGAATGATAGGGAAAAACATAAAAATGCCTTTTATGTTTTCTCTAGCATTCACGCACCACTTTTTCGTTACCATTCCCCCCTAGTGGGTGTGAATGATAGAGAAAAAATAAAAAGGTTTTTAATGTTTTCTCTATCATTCCTTGTCACTTTTTCTCTACCATTCTAGAATGGGGATGGGGGAAAATGATAAGAGAAACATAAAAAACATGTTTTTATGTTTTCCTTATTGTTCACACCCTAAATAAAATTATGTTTTCCCTAATATTCGCCCCTCAACTATCCC
>APFE030719668.1:8417-20605 GCA_000404065.3 Pinus taeda
ACATCATGTCGCCTTATGGATAATAGTATCAACCCCGCACTCTGAGTCGAATGCGTTCAGACGAGTGGTAATACAGTTCGTGGTTTATACTTGTCTCGAATGTAAATGGCATGTAACCTTTGTTTCAAATATATGAATGTAACCCTTATTTCAAATATATGAACATAACCCTTAGTTCAAATATATTAATGTAAACCCTTGTTACCAATATATGAACAGTACACCCTCGGTATAGTGTTTGGTTAAATCACTGGTTACGGCTTCATTATATGTTATAGATAATGGTACTGTCTCAGTATGTCATTCTTGCTTGTCTAGAATCGTAAAGATTTCTTGGTTGTTCTATTTCTCTATAATCAATCTACTGCTACAGTTTTCAGCGAGTCCTTCCGCTGTTATACAGTTAAATGCATTCTTATATCATGCACTTCACACCTGCATACAGTTATGATCTTCCAGAACTTGTACGAGTTCTATGTATATAGCACGCTTCGGTTTCTATACATATGGCATGCACTGGTTTATGTTCTATTAATATGCATCATTTTTCATGCATTTAATTGCAATGCTTATAGCAGATAGTCTATGTTCTTTTGCTTTAATAACTAGTACTAAAATGCTCATAGTACTGTTTTCTATAGTAAACATTCTTTTACCTCTATATAGCAACAGAGACTTGGATTCATCTACTTTCCTTCTATTTACCCAAATTGCTAATTAAGGAAATCTGAATCTGGTGAATAATTCGTACCTGGACTAACAACTACAGGAGTTAATACTCCAGAAGTTCACCTGCATTCACTTAATTGCTCTTATCCACCCAACCATGAGATCCATTGATACGTAGGATTCTCCCCCCGAGCTGTCTTGCAGGCCTGCAGCCCTCTACAAGACTCATGCACTATTGTGCTAGGGTTATCTGGTCCTTACCAGACTTAATCCTCCTTTTCTTTCTCTTTTCTTTTTCTTGGAATCTCTCCCCCTCTCTGTCACAACAGACCAGGGGTTTTCCCCTCCGAGGACATTTCCTGGCTGAAGGGTTAGTTTCATTTTCAGTTTTATAACTGTTTCTTTTCTTTAGAAATCCTCCCTTAGGAGACTGCCAGCATTTCCAAAAATATCTTCCATTTCATAAAATAAAATAATATCATTTAACACAATAATTAACTGTTCACATTATTTTCTTACTCTAGTAACTTTCATAATTACATGTTTTAAGGGGCCATCACATATACACTAAAAAATTGGAAAACTAAAATATTCTCAATTTTACTTAGGACTAAAATACAGTACATAAGGTCAATAACAAAATAAAACAAATAAACAAATTAAAGTAATGAATTAGTGGAGATTTAAAATACCATACATAATGTCAATAACAAAATAAAATAAATAAACAAATTAAGGTAATGAATTAGTGGAGATTTAACTTTGGCCGGGAGAGCTATAATATTAAATAATAATAATAAACAAAAAATCCAATAACAAATACACAAATAATAAATATTTAAAGGCCATAGATATATTTTTCAAATTTATAACTCTAAATTGAGAGGATGATAAATTAAATTTACAAAATTTAGTTTATAAATCCTAATTTAATGTTCAAAAGAATCAAATTAAGAAACAAATTAATTTCTAATAAATAATGAAATTAAAAGAAAAAGTAAATGTAGAGTGGTAATTTGAATATTAAAAGTTTAAAATCTTTTAATAAAGAATTAAACTGGAAATTAATTAATAAATATGATTTGAGTGGTTAAATAAATAATCATTCAATGAATAAAGATTAGAATAGTTAAGAATAATAATTAAGATTGTTAGTTATGAAGACTAGGGTTTAGGATTTTTAATAAAGATTATAGATTATATTTTTTAATAATTAAAGATAAAATTAATAATTAAATAAAAATAATTGTAAAATGAAAGAAAGTTTATTAAATGTGATTATATTAGATAAATATTTTTAAAAATGTTAATAAGTTAATAAAATAAGACATTGAACTAAACAAAAGAAATAAAATGATAAGATAGTCAATGAGTAAGCTTATTAATAAGAGCTAAAAAGTAGATGAAAGGACCATGAATGAATAGGTTTATGAATAACAAGTTTCAAGAATTGGTTAAGTTTGTAGTCATCTACTTTATTGATGTTATTAGGGTGCTTCTCAATGTCAAGTGCCTCTTGAATATGATTAATTGATTGGAATGGAGGAGGGTGTAGGGTCTTAGGTTGATCAAAGACAAGCAAGTTGTTTGTGTTCAAGGAGTATTATGACATTGGAGTGGAGCACCTACTAGGGTTTTAGGTTGATAAAAGCCAATCAAGTTCTTGGTGTTCAACCATTTTTATGAAAATGCAGATTTTCAAATCTCATTATGAGTCATGTATACTATGTGTTCCTTAAGTGGGGCTTTAGAAGACCTACCATTTTAGCGAATACAATATTTTCCATATGAAAGAGGAACAAAGTAGACTTTAAGAGTAATAATATGATCCATTATGTCTTTAGAAGATCTCAATAACTACTTGAGAGTCCTATAAGGTTTCAATAAGGATTTGATGTTATTCTTAGCTTAGAGTTTTGAAATATAACTGTTATCACCCCAAGAAACTCTCCTAGTTTGTATCTCGGACATGCTCCTGAACATTACAAACTCAACAAAAATGTTGGAAATATGGTGGATGAATGAAAGAAATGCTGCATAGTCAAGCAAGATAACCACTTCTAATGTGGTTAACCCAAGACATGGGTGAACACCCTAGACTACAAGGTTTTAGACCATCAATTACTCATAGTTTGAGCATTTAGTAGAAATGGAGAATACTAACCACACAAGTGAATGAACAAGACCATGTGATGGCCAGCTGCAACCACTAAAGAGGTCTGTAAATCTATTATCTAATGCACATAAAGGATGACAGCTCTATGGCATTAAAACAACAGAAACATGCATGAAAATTCAATAATACTAACTCAATTCTAAGAGAGAGGTGGGATGACAACCCCTTTAATACTAAACATCAATAGAAAATGAAAAATGCATAACAGCCATAGCCAGAAGAAGTGGAAAATGAGCAATTGACAACAAAAGAAGCTTGTATTAGCTGAAAATGATGACTAGACGCTCCAGGTATCACAGTAGTAGTTACAGGGTCCAAAAGTTGAAGCTTACAACAAAATATCATTCATCAACCCATTACATTTGGTGTTCTCGGTATATAGAGAGGTTGATTACAAAAATATCTGCTATCCTATGCATGGAGGGGTCATAATGGACCACCAACCACATTAATTATTTGATAAAAATCTCTGCTACAATATGATGGTTGAATGAATACATTTAACATTTTTGGTACCTCGTTGTCCTTCCCGAGTAGGTAGAATGTCCTATTGAAGAATGATCCATAACTCATAAATAATGTGAACTACTTGAGGAGTGTCCTTTTGTTCTTCAGCCATAATGTTTTTGAATGCACTTGTTGGAGAGTAACTGCATTGGGTACATGTAGTTGATCGCCTTCATTCTTTGGCATTAGAGAATAGTTAGTGCCCAAGACTTCATGGTGAGCAAATGAGTGGGATCGGGAGTAAACAACAACCATTGAATCAAGAAATTGAATGATGGAGATTAGTTTACAGAGGCTATGAGGAGTTATGTGAATGGGAAAAGGTGGCATGTCTGATCATGGTCGTACAAATCAAGCAGCTTTTGCGAGGTCAAACAACGAGGGAGATAACGAGCGGGAGGACGTACTTGTGGGAGGTAAGAAGTTTTCTCGCACCGCTCACAAGAGGTAGGAAGTATTCGTACATGGGAATATGATGCAATAAAAGGGTGACACATGGTGGATGCAACACGCGGGAAACTGCTTTCCTCGCTCACTAACAAACATGCAGGTTACGGGAGCGAGAGCTGCAAATACCATTGAATTGGGAGATGGATGATTGGATGGTGGGAATTGCATGAGGCTTAGCACAAGTGTTTATAGATTGATGTGATGGGGAAAAAGGCTTGCAAAAGGTGCTTGGTGAGGCTACCGAGGTTATATGACGTTTAGACTTAGCACTCGGGACATGGGAAATATGATTTATAAAGAAATTCGGATTAAAACATGGATAAAAGGGGGCTATGGGAGTGTAGAAAAATGGCAGAGGAGGAGGGATTTGACTGCTGCAGACTCCTTGTAAGCATCACCAACACGGCCCAACCTATTTTTTGATCATCAAATATTCAAACATGTAGGAGAGATAACATTTGGCTCCTTCGGGGGATGAGATCCTCCGTGTGAGGTCTCAAGAACCTGTAGATGAATGCCTTCTGATAAAAATGAATTAGCAAAATTCCTAGTGTTCTATTGGGCATGGAGTCCGATTGAACCTACACTAAACTGCTAAAAAAAATATTTACGACTTTTAAGGCCAAAGACCTTAAATCACATAAATTTTCAAAAAATGCCCATTAACTAGTTCATCAAAACCTACTTCTCCTCCCATACTATTTAGTATGAAGGTGTTGTTTCCTTGAATATGAGAAATGATGAAAGGCCCTGTCCAAAAAGCATCAAATTTCCCATGATTTCCTTTCTTCTTCTTTAGTGCATCCCATTTCAGAACCATGTCTCCAACATGAAAATTATCTGCTTTTGTTTTCTTGTCAAAAGCTTCCTTGATCTTTTTCTGATGTGCTCGAGCCTTTTCAACGAGTTGTTCTCTAATCTGATGTACCTCTACTAAATCTATGATTCTTTTTCCCATGTCTTCTTCTTCATTCTACTTTGATTGAAGGGACTTTGCCATAGGGAGAGTAAGTTGAATTGGAAATACTCCCTCTGCGCCATACACCAACTTAAATGGAGATTTCCCTATGGATTTCTTAATGGTCACTCTGCGAGCCCAAAGTGCATATTTGAGCTTGGAATCCCAATTCTTTTTGTTGTCCTCCAACAACCTATTAATTATCCTTATTAAACTCTTGTTAGAGGATTCTGCTAGACCATTTCCTTGAGGATAGTATGAGGTGGAATGAATTAGTTTAACGACCCTTGAATTACACATATCCACCAACTTTTTGGCTCTGAAGGTAGTTGCATTATCTTTAACTAATTTATGTGGACAACGAAATCTGGTAAAGATATTCTTTGTTAAAAACCTCATGACCACATTATGATCAACCTTTTTTGTAAGGATTGCTTCAATCCATTTAGTGAAATAATCAATGGCCACTAATATCCACTTGTGCTAGCCACTGGAATGTGGATTGATTTCTCCAATGAAATCCAAGCCCCACTGCTGAAATGGTCCTTTTACAAATATTGGTTTTAAGGGAAGGGACTTCAACTGTTGTTTTCCTTCAAATATTTGGCACCTGTCACAGGATTTAACAAATGGAAATACATCAGAAAATAAGGAGGGCCAATAATAACCAGCTCTCCGGATTTTGTGAGGTGTAGTCTTCCAATAATGGTGCCCTCCACACATGCTGGAATGAAACTGCTGCATAACTTCTATTGATTTTTCTTTGTCCAGACACCTCAAAAGCACCCCATATGGATCCCTCCAATAGAGCAGATTTTCATTAATGTAATATCCGGCTGCCCTAAGCTTAATTGTTCTCGCTTGAATTTGGGTAAAGCTTGAAGGGATTTGTAGCTTCAACAAAAATTTGACTACCTCAGATACCAGTCACAAGAAGCTAGATTTTCTACCACTCATTGCTCTCTCTCATTCAGCGGCTATTTCTTGTTCTATTTGACCATTTTCTGAATTCAAGCACATAAGGTTTATGTCGAGAGTTCTACAATTTTCTTTGGCTAACAACTTGGCAAGGCCCTGACCTCTTACAAGCTTAGTGGGCTTCAATTCTATATTAAATTCAATCAACTTTGCAATCCATTTAGCCCTTCTTCCATCAGCATTAGGTTGTGTTAAGACATCTTTTGTTGCAATAGATGCCATATCTGGAATTATCTTGGAATGCAAGATATAAACTGTAAAAGCTTTCAAAGATTTGATAAGAGAATACGCTTGTTTTTCAATAATGTCATACCTCACTTCAACATCCCTCAATTTTTTGCTAAAAAATGTTATTGTATATTCTGAACCTTCTTCATCCACCTACAACAATATTGCCGCAATGGTATCTTCAGAGGCAAATGAGAATACATGGAACTCCTTACTCTAATATGGACTTATCAATGTGGGAGCTTCCATTATAGCTTTTTTGATGGAATCAAATGATTTTCTTGCTATGTCAATCCATCTTACCTCTGACCCTTTTCTCAGCATGAAGGTAATATGCTTCACTAGTTCTGCAAAATTTGGTATAAACCTCCTCACAAAATTAATTTTGCCAAGAAAGGATTGGATATCCTTCTTCGATCTTGGGACAGATAAAGTCAATATTGCTTTGACTCTTTCTAGGTCAATTTGGACACCTACAGCAGAAACAATATGTCCTAACAACTTGACTTCCTATAAAGAAAATTGCGATTTTTTGGGATTGACTGAAATTCCAAACCTTCTGCACTTCAAAAATTTTTTCCTCAAATGTTGTAGATGGTCATGATCTCTATTGGAGTATATGGTTATTTCATCAAGGTAGATCAAGACAAATTTATCCTTCTCTCCTACAAAAGCTATATCCATAGCTCTCTGAAAGGTGGCTCGAGCATTCATCAGTCCAAAAGGAATCTTGGCATACATAAAAGTGCCCCAAGGAGTGGTAAATGTAGTTTTCTCTTGGTCATCTGGATGTATCGCATTAAAGCATGAAAAACCATCTATGAAAGAAATTACTTTGGCTCGAGAGAACTTTTCTAGTAAATGCTCCATCTTTGGTAGGGGATAATTATCTTTCTTTGAGAACTTGTTTAAGTTTCTAAAATCAACACACACTCTGATTTCTCCACTTTCTTCCTTACCACCACTAGATTGGCTACCCATTTTAAGTATCTGAGAGGGACTATGATTTTAGCAGCCAACAATTTTTTAATCTCTTTTTCGATTAGAGGAAGAAGCATAGGATTTATTGGTCTTAGCTTTTGTTTGAAAGGAATGACATCTTTCTCCATAGGGATTTTATGCTGGATGATATTCCTATCATAGGTTTTCAAATCACTATATTCCCACGCAAACACATCAGCAAATCGCTTCATTAATTTGTAGTATTCAGAACATTGATGAGCAGATAGATGGGTGGAAAAATTTACCTATCCAATCTCACCTAGACTTCCTATATCATGCTTACATACTACAGATTGGTCTTCTTTTTGGGCAGCCTCGTAAGGCACATCATTATGGTCAAACAATATTTCAAGAGAGATTAGAACCTTAGGAATATGGTTGCTAGGATGTTGGACAATGCTATCTTTAACAATTTTATTTCTAAGTTGGGCTTGGGGATTTTCTTTGAAGGCTTCGTTCTCTTGATCAATTTGCATTTTAGAAAACTCATCAATGACTTGGAAGAATCTATTCATTTCATCATCATCATTAAAAACCTTCCAATGTTGGACATTATTAGGCAAGGATGGTCTATACTTCACTTGGACTTCATACACTAGTCTGGGATGCATGGGAGGGATAAATAGACTTACAGACACAACAAGGGAATCAACAAGCTGATTTTGATCTGTAGGAATATATGAAATAGATAAATTGTCAAAGAAATCTTTGAACCTCCATACCTCATCTCTGTATGCTTTTAGCCTCGGGTGCTTTGCTTGAAATGTTTTATTTACCTGCTGAATGATCATATTAGAATCTCCATACACCTTTATGTTCTTGATTCCTCTGTCTTTAGTTGCATTTAGTCCTAATAACAGAGCCTCATACTTTGCTATGTTGTTTGTAACTTGAAATGCCAGCTTAAAAGACAATTGTGTGCTTTCTTGTTGTGGAGATGTCAGCACCACCCCTGCTCCTCCTGTCTCCCTCGAACATGCTCCATCAAATAACATCTCCCAAACTTGACTTCCATGCTCTTCTTCAGCCTGAACGATTGGTTTCCTAAGCCGCATTGATGCCTTATGAGATTCTTCTATTTGGAGAATCCATGCTCGAGAATCAGTATCTACAGCATAAATAGGATGATTGGTAGGGTTCTTTTCATCACTGATGATGCATGCCAGCTGTGCTTCTCTGTATAATCTCCTACCTTCTCCTCCAAAGATTCGGACAACAACATATGATAAATCATTCTGCAATGTCCCACCTAGTCCCTTAATCCATCCTCTGGACAGCAGCATGCCAAACTTAGGAGGGACATCTGCCACCACTATGTTCATTACCATGCTCTTCATAGGTAGCCGAGTTAGGGTAAAGGATAGGTCTTTAATCAATCCTAGGCATCTCACTTTCTCTGAATCAAAAGAGAATATATCATGATATGGTCGGTGATATCAAGGCCTAACTCTTCCATGAAAACTTTAGGCATGAGATTGTGGCTAGCCCCTATGTCTAGCAGGCAATTGTGGAGGATTTTATCATGAATGGTCAAGCAGACATAAAAAGAGGGAGATTTATTATCAACAGGTTCAGTCTTTGGGCTAAACACAATTGCAGGCTTGTCGTCTTGCAAATTGATAGAGTCAGTGGAGATTTGTATGGCTTTCAGCTCAAGAGCTTCATGGATGGGCTTTCTAAGCACTTCACTCTTTACAAGTTCTAATAGAGGCACATATATTTTTAACTTTTGGACTTCTGCTTCGAGACTGAAAGGGGAAGGGGACTTACCAAGACCTCTTACCTCTTGAGCTAGAGCTTTGAGGATGACTGGATCAGCTGTTGGTCTCTCTTTTCTCATATTCTATGACTCTGTTTAGATAGAAGCTCTTTGGGTAGGATTCTCCTTGACATTATTTGTATTAGACCTCAGATAATATCTTTGCTACTCACGAGTCTGTAGAACAACCTCTCCGTCCCACCTTTGATTGTCTTTTTCCTACAGCAACGAGTATTCATATTCAGTCAATGTCAAGAAGGTAGCACTACCTTTATCTTCCATGCAATGTATTTCATCTTCATCTTCAATCTATTCCTCCTCCATGACTACATTTTGAAAAGGGGCTTTATCCTTTTGTTCTTCATTCAGTTCTTTACCCCTTTCCATTATTTATAGCTACTCATTTTCTCTTTAGTATGGATTTGAGTTTCTTGGAGAAAATGTGTTCTGCTCTCTTGTTTTTCCTGAATTCTGCTCAATCTTCTGCTTAGATATTTCAGCAGCTAATGACTATATAATTCTAGTAATTTTGTCTAATTTAGGTTCTAATGATGAGGTAGAGGAAGAATAAGCCTCACCTCTCTCCCTTCTTCTGTCAGCATGACTTTTAAGTTTTTCTGCAACCATTATATTAGATTCTACCTCTAGAGCTACATCTTGCATATCTGCCAGAGTAGCACATCTTCTTTCTCTCAGTAATAAGCAAGAATCAGAGTCAAAAGGATTAGCATAAGTGAGTTTGGCATATGTGGGAGTTGGCTTTACCTCAACTTGTATTTTACTATACATCCTATTAAATCTTTTATTGAAATCAGGCAAAGACTCTCCATTTTCTCTCTTCAAGTTACCAAACTTAGTATGGTAATACATCAAGTCCTTTTTATCTCCCCATTGCTTAAAAAATGCATCATCTAAGGCTTCAATATCATCAATAGATCTAAGGGTCAACTCTCTAAACCATTTTCTAGCCTCTCCATCAAGGCTCTAGACAAAAATTCTCATCCACACATCATTCTCACTTATATCTAAGTTATCAGCATAACTGTAAAAAGATTCAAGGTGTTCTTTAGCAGTTACCCATCTGTACCACTAAATTTAGGCATGTATTTTTGGTACTCTTTTGCAGGAATAGCATTTAAAGGAACAGGCAGAACTAGGGGTCCATACCTAGCAGGAACAATTCTTTCCATCCTCGTGGGAGCTTGCTGACTTGCCATGGGTAGGGTATGCAGAATGTTACTGGTAGATTGAATAGTGGGAAACAATGAAATGGATGGCAAAGAAATGGAATATGATGGACTGTATGGGATACAATCTTTCGACTGAGATCCAAAGGGGAACTGACTATACAAGGAGCTGTATGTATCTTTCTATGTGATTCTTCACTAGCAAAATAAGGTTCTAATTTTTCAAACTCTCTATTTTCAACTATAACCTCCTCTTGCAAAGATATATAAGATTTATTAGGCTTACCTGATCCTGATGCTCCTTTTTGTGATGTTTTCTTCAACTTGATAATCTTCTCAGGGTCACACACTGATTCAGCTTGTGGTTTCTAGGGATTTCTTCGAGTATGTCTCACGAACTGAGCCATAACTGCAATGTGGCGTCAACAAAGGCTCGTCTTCCTCTAGTGGAGTCGTCAGGTAGATGATTGCAACTAGAAGTGTGCCCAGACTTTGTCTGTCATCAAAATATGGAATTGTGTTGTCTCCCAGGGAAGCTGAGCTTCAGCCTCCTATCCCCGGCAATGGTGTCAACAATGTTATCACACCAAGAAACTCTTGTAGGTTGTACCTTAGAGATGCTCAGGAACATTACAAACTCAACAAAAATGTTGGAAATATGGTGGATGAATGAAATAAATGTTGCATATTCAAGCTAGATAACCACTTCTACTATGCTTAACCCCCTGGCATGGGTGAACACTCCAGACTACAAGGCTTAGACCACCAATTACTCATAGTTTGAGGATTTAGTGGAAATAGAGAATATTGATCACACCAACAGATGCACAAGACCATGTGATGGCTCGTTGCAACTAGTAAAGAGGTCTGTAAATCTATTATCTAATGCACAGTCAGGATGATAGCTCTATGGCATTAAAACAACATAAACTTGCATGCAAATTCAATAATACTTATTATATTCTAACATAGAGGTGGGATGACAGCCCCTCTAATGCTAAACATAAAGAGCAAATGAAAAATGAATAACAGGCACATCCTGGAATAAAGAAGAAGTGGAAAGTGAGCAATTGGCAGCAAAAGAAGCTTGTATTAGCTGAAAATGAAGACTAGACACTATAGGTATCACAGTAATTACAGTCTCCAGAAGTTGAAGCTTACAACAAAATATCATTCATCAACCCATTACATTCGGTGTTCTGGGTATATATAGAGGTTGATTACAAAAATATTTGCTATCCTATGCGTGGAGGGGTCATAATGGACCACCAACCACATTAACTATTTGATAAAAATCTATGCTACAATCTGATGCTTGAATGATAACATTTCACATTTTTGGCATGTGATTGTTCTTCTTGAGCAGGTAGAATGTCCTATGGAAGAATGATCCATAACCTATAAATGTTGTGAACTACTAGAGGAGTGTCCTTTTTTTCTTTGGACGTAATGTTCTTGAATGCAGTTGTTGGAGAGTAATTGCATCGGGTACAGGTAGCTGATTGCCTTCATTCTTCGGCAATAAAGAATAGTTAAAGGTGGCAAATACTTCATGACGAGCAAATGAGTGGGATTAGGAGTAAACAACAACCATTAAATCGAGTAATTGAACAGTGGAGATTAGTTTACGGAGGCTATCGGGAGGTATGTGAATGGAAAAAAGTAGGACATCAAATCATGATCGTACAGATCCGATGGCTTTCGCGAGGTTAAACAATGAGGGAGATAGCGGGCAGGAGGACATACATGTGGCAGGTAAGCGGCTTCCGCACACCGCTCACATGAGGTAGGTGGTATTCATATGCAGGCATGTGATGCAATAAAAGGGTGACACAACAGATGCAACATGCGGGAAACTACTTTCCCCGCTCACTAACAAGCATGTAGGTTACAAGAGTGAGAGCTGCGAATATCGTTGAATTGGGAGATGGATGATCGGATGGCACAAATTGCATGAGGCTTAGAGAACGTGTTTATTGAATGATGTGATGGGGAAAAAGGATTGTGAAAGGTGCTTGGTTGGGCTACAAAGGTTATATGACATTTAGACTTAGCACCCGGGGCCTAGGAAATATGATTTATAAAGAAATTTAGAGTAAAACATGGATAAAAGGGGGCTATGGGAGTGTAGAAAAATGGCATAGGAGGAGGGAAACGACTGCTGTGGACTCCTTGTAAGCATCACCAGCATGGCCCAACCTGTTCTTTGATCATCAAATATTCAAACATGTATCAGAGATGACAATAATGCCTTATGCCTTATATATATATATA
>APFE030719668.1:21031-171105 GCA_000404065.3 Pinus taeda
ATATATAAGGGATAGGAGGATTTGGGAGGGTTATTGGAATATTTGGGAAGGTATGAAAAAGTGGGTCTATAAGAGTTATAGATTTGGGAAGAAGCATAATCATTCTCTTTAAGGTAGTTGGGAATTTGGTCCTTATCAAGAGATAATAATTGAGGATCATAAATTTTGAGCCCCTTAATGAATTAGGTCTTTAAGATAGTAGACTTATGATTTGGGTGATGATGAGAGTTCACTTGGAGGTATTAGTCATGTGAATTTTCTTCTAATACACTTGAAAGGAAATGGATCCATTAGAATGTCATGTTACAAGGCCATCCAAAAAGGAAAGGGATGAGTTTTCATGTAACTCCATGGTAATTTGGATAGGTGTAGGGAGACTAGGAAGGCATGAAGAGAAGGAAACCCATGTGGCTAAAAAATTAAAATATCCTCAAAGAATCTTCAGTGAATAGATACCTTAATTTTTTCTTCATAAATTTTGTTTTACATATTTTTAAAAGATTAAGATAATCCATACTTAACAATAAGTAAATATAATATATCTTTATCCCAAAAAACTAATAAAAATACCACATCCTTTCAAATTATTCACTCTTTTGAGGTAGGATGCATTTGGTTTTATTAAATAGTAACTATAGGTTATATATTTACTATAGATTGATGTAATTAAATTTGATGGTTATTTTCTTTTATAATTACTATAGAATCATTCTCATCCTACATTTATCTAGGTTATATATTTATTTTATATTGATGTAATTAAATTTTATTATGACTATTATAGTTTTATTCTCACCTTACATTTATTTAGTGTAAAAGTGATAAAGCTAAAGTGAAAATTTTGTAAAATTTGAGGAAAAAATGTTTACACTTCAAGATATTTATTTCTTCTTTGCATTTGTTAGATATGGGATTAGACTCCCACCCAACACACAAACACAAACATAGGTAGAGAGCATGTTCCAAATCCATACTCATCATGAAAGGGATTATAAGTCCTCTTATTTTTTTGCTAAAGCAAGAAACAGACCTTCTATTTCATGTAAGGGCGCAATTTACAATATGTAAAAACATCCAGCATCCTTTGTGGGCTAGGGAAAACCAAAAAGTTGCCCTAGAGAATAAGACACTCCCACCCTGGAAAAGTACCCCCTAACTCTTTAAGTTTCATACAAAAAAGGAGAAACAGGAAAAGTTGGGCACATGAGCCATCCACAAAAACCTGCGAAAAATACCAGTTAGCAAGCCTCTTTGATCGCCGCTGTTCAAATTCTTCTCTTAATCTGACTACGGAAATGCAAAATGCTTCTTGAAGGATAAAGGTACTTTACCTCTTGCCCCACGAAGCCACTCGATCAATCCTGACCGCTGATCAGCTTTGCAGAAATAGACGGTTGAGCTTAATATCGCACGGCGAGATGGTGTCGACTTTTAAGGTGAGATGGGGGTGATTTTCAAATCTGGCCATCCACCATGTGTCAGGTTCTGTATGGTATGGCTGCTCATGCTCCAAAGCCACTTTTTGTTGGAAAGTGGTGTGGTCCCATTAAAACTTCTCAATCAGCTGTATTTTCACGAGACTATGGAAATTTGGATGTTGAAGCCCCCATATCTGCTACCGACGGTTATACCCCCAAAGCTTTTTCTTGGATTGAAGAAAACTTTTTCCTAACTCCGAGGATTGTAGAAGAAGAGATAATCCAATCTGACATAATCAACGAGGGCCAACATTTTACCTGTTTGACCCAAATGACAGAAACTAGCCAAGAACTGATCATCGAGACCTATCCTTTTTTGGTTTTGTTCCAAAACATTTCTTTATCCTTTTCTGCTAGGTTGTGACTGTAGGCTTTTAAAATGTTTTGTGGTAGAGCTTGCCACCTTGTCAGAGTTATGCTTTCCTTGCATCTAACACCTTGGTTGGCCAAGAAATCCACCAAATTGTTAGCCTCTCTCCGCACATGATTGAACCTAATAGAGTTAAGGCCTTGAAGGTGACCCTGAATCCTGTGGAAAACTCAGATTCATTTCTAGTGCTCATAGACTTTCTCTGGTTCTGAGCCACAGTAAATTCTTTTGACTGAGTTGATAACTAACTCTGAGTCGGCTTCAATGATCACATTGTGACAGTCCTCCTGCCTCAAAATCTCCAAGCCTTACTCCATTGCCATTAACTCTACGATGTTATTGGTATCTCTTCCTAAATGACAGTGGAAAGGTGATAGGATGTTACTTGCTTCATCCCTTAGAACTCCCCCATAGCCAGCTATACCAGGGTTACCCTTTGAGGCCCCATCGACATTGTATTTCAAAAAGCCTCTTGGAGGAGGTTGCCAATACTCCTTTTCAGTAACCTCTTTATTAGTTGTTTTGTTATGGTCCGGTACGATGATCTCCTGTAATCCTAACAGCCTCAGAGTTCGAAGGTCAATGCGTGAGGGAGGGTTTTTGGGAAGATTCCAGATTAGCTCACTGTTTCCCTGATCTGCTTTAAGATCTCCTCAAATAGGTTAAGAACTTCACTCATTTCCTCTTTGAAGATTCTCTTGTTCCTTTCTTTCCATATATTCCAAATAATAAAACTTGGCATGAGAGCCCAAGATAGGTTGAGAACTTCATTATCCGAAAAGTATCTCCTCCATTCAATTAGGGTGTCTGTAATACTCTCTTTGTCCTCTTTGTCCTCGAATGTTGAAAGATGTTGGTAAAAGCATCACAAAGCCTATAAGTGTAATTACAACTGTTGAGAAGGTGTTCCATAGTTTCCTCTTGGGCTTCACAGAGCTTGCATATGGAAGGTCCTAACATGGCCCTCTTTCTAATGTTGTCCGAGGTCAAGATTTTCCTGTGATGAACCAACCACATGAAGAGTTTCATTTTCATCCACCCTTGGTGTCTCCAAAGGTTCAATCAGGTTTTCTTTAGATCCTCGGAAACAAGCTCTAGGAGAATATTTTTTGCTTCCTTGATATTGAAGATGCCTTCGTTGTTGTTTCCCCATATGAGTTGGTCCTACGCTCATGAAACTGAGATCATCCTTTGATCCAACATTTTTCCAAGATCATCCTTTGATCCAAAATTTTTCCAAGAGCCTCTGCCTTTGTTGTCAGCATTCTATCATTCTTGCACTCTATATTCTTCCATATCCTCCATTTTTTCGTTATTGTGTGTGTTATAGCAAAAAATTTCACTCTTTTTAAACCTTGGGTGTCAGTTTCATGTTTCACGTTCAAAAACTCCTCTTCTAGAAATCTTGGTTCTTGTTGCCATTTGTCCTCCTAGAAAAGAGACAGGTCTCCTTCTATAATTTCCCAAAAACTATTTCTTTGGACTAAACCTCTATTTTCCCAGGCTTTGTTCTAGATAGCTGAGATTTTTATGTTTCCAAACATCCTTATGAGGTGAGTGTGGTGCCAAGTGCTGGCATATTTTTCTTTCTATATGTTTGCCCATTGTGCCTTAGGATTTTTCACCCAAAGCCACCACAGTTTGTTTCCTAGCACTTCACTTAGGATCTCTTGATCAACTAAGTCTAAGACGGCATGATTTTTGGGTTTACAAATCTTTTCCCAAGGGACCAACGCCCATTTTTTCCTAGCTTCCTCCTTGCCCCAGAGAAAGTCTCTTTGGATGTTTCTGAATTGATGCAAGACTCCTATGGGGGTTGGTATTGTTGAAAGCACAAAAATTGGAATTGATTGGAGCACAGCCTTTGCCAACACTAGTCTGCCTCTCAAATTTAAAGATCTGCTAGTCCATTTTCTGACTTTATCCTACATTTTGCTGATCAAGGTTCTCTAATTCTCTTGTGCAATGGTTTCTATGCTAAAGGAACTCCTAAGTAATTTGAAGGGAGGGAATCCCTCGAAAAGCCTAAAATTCTGGAGATGTTTCTCTCAATAGCAATATTGGTATTAAAGAAAAATATTTTGGATTTGGACAGGTTGACTTCCATACCTGAGGCCATGGAAAAGTCATTAAGAATTTGTTTGAATGCCTGAACTTCTTTAAGAATGGGGATAGCTTGTAACATGGTGTCATCTACAAATTCTTGATGTGTCAAAGCCTGACCATTCTCCTTCAGAGTGAGACCTTGAATTTTACCCATTACTCTGGCATGTTTGATAGCTCTGCCAAGACCTTCCATCATGAGAGTGAAGAGAAAGGGAGAAAGCGGGTTTCCCTACCTCAACCCTCTGGAAGGAATAAAAATCTCAGAAGGAGAGCCATTGACCAAAATTGAAAAGCTGGAAGAGGTGACTAGGGCCATTACCCATCCTACCCAGATGTGATAAAAAACCAAAAGCCTTTAGCATATTCTTGATATAGGTCTAGTTCACATTGTCATAAGCTTTTGCTATGTGGAGTTGCAAGATCATACCAGATTTCCTTGTGTTGGTTAATGAGTGAACCACTTCATGTACTGGAATAATGTTATCCAGAATTTGTCTGCCTTCAACATAACCTCATTGCTCCCCCTATATCAGAGAGGGGAGAAGAGATTTGAGTCTGTTGGCTACTACCTTGGAAATAATTTTGTAGACCAGATTGCAAAGTGCTATGGGTCTATACCTATCTGGTCTGGATCATTTTCCTGTTTAGGGATCAGGGATATGAAGGAGGTATTGAGCACTCACAAGATGGTTTTTTTCATCCTAGAGTCTTCCACCACATTCAAAATATCCTCTTTTACAACATTCCAACAAGCTTTAAAGAAGTCTAAATTCAAAGCATCTGGGCTTGGTGCTTTGCCATTCTGCATGTCTTTAAGAACCTCACTGACCTCTTCTTCCATCACTGGTTTGTTGAGATTGTAATTGTCCTCTCTAGTCAGTAGCTTAGGTATATGCTTAGTTAAATCCCTCATGAAATTTTCTCTATATGGATTATCTTCCTAGGCATTTCAGGGAAGTGTTGAACCAACTTGGCCTCTATCTCTTCAGGTTTACTCATTGATTATCCTATCATTTAATTTATTAGTAGGCTTACTCATTGATTATCTTATCGTTTTATTTCTTAGGTTTAGTTAAATATCTTATTTTATTAGCTTATGGATAATTTTTAAAATATTTATTTTAATGGAATATATTTAGTTATTCAATTAAATAGTTTTTGTTATTTTATTATTTAGTTGTATTTAATTAGAAATTTTGGTTAAAGTAGAATATTTAATATTAATTAATTTGATTCTCAAAAAGGTTGGAATCGAAAAAATTTTAACGTTAACATTAATAAAGTTTTTTTATATCTACTTTATCTCCATAATTCTATAGGACGGTGCTTTCTCAATTTATTAAGATTTCGTTTACTAGTAATAATGAGCAGTTCACGTCAAACACAATTAATTCCAGAAAAATGACAACCAATATGATGACTAACTGCAAGACATATACACTTTGATTTTAAACATCTCTGAAGAGGAATGTTTGAATGAGACTTCAACCATGGAGAAGTTAGGTGAAAAAAATGTGGAAAAGAGTGGCTGATATTACTTTCTGAAAGCAGTGTCGTGACTCTCCAGGTATTTCCTTAGAGATTTGGTGAACACCTTAGCTCGGATCACATAAATCTATACTGAATCCCACATTATTTATTAAGAAATTTGAGAATAACCATTACGATATTAACAATTTAGAAAGCTCGGAGAAATCTATGCGAGATACAGACATTGACACTAAATTAGTTTATGTTTGATAATAAATTATTATCAAATCCAAGTCCTCCATGCTTATGATTGTATCACAAAGCTGACTATATGAAATAAAGAATATCGTTATGAAGTAAACTCATTATATCATCATATCGAAGAATACGTTCAAGCGCACTGTACAGAGTTCATGGCGAGCCTGGGTAATGGAATGGAAGTTCAAATTTGAAATGTTCCATACTGCAATTAAAGAATATAAGATTTTGACGGCTCAAAGATGCAAAGACAAGTCAAGCTCCGCATGTTCTGTATTATCAGAGGTATTATGCCGCTGAGGATCTTCGTTTCTGGCACTTTTCACAGAAGGAGAAGAGGTTGACCCCAATTCGGTGCCATTTCTGGCCCTTTTCGCAGAAGATAAAGAGCTACTCACCAATTGGATGTCATCTCCGGGCTTTTTAACAGAAGACACAGAATTCGACGAAAATTCTCCGTTAAAATTATGCTGCTGTTCGAAGTGAGGCCAATAATTTGATAGGTCAACTCTCTGGAGCTCAAACTTGTGAGAAAACCTGCTGTTGGAATCAAACATAACATTACTAGGCTGCTGCCCTCCAACATTTCTGGCCCTTTTCACACAAGAAAGAGAACTGGAGGAAAATTCTCCGTGAAGATTGGGCTGCGACTGCTCGAAGTGAGGCCGATAATTTGATAGGTCAACTATCTGCATAGCATTACTAGGCTGCTGCCCTCCAACATTTCTGGCCCTTTTTACACAAGAAAGAGAACTGGAGGAAAATTCTCCCTGCTGCGACTGCTCGAAGTGAGGCCGATAATTTGATAGGTCAACTCTCTGCAGCTCAAACTTGTGAGAAAACCTGGGGTTGGAATCGAACATAACATTTCTAGGCTGCTGCCCTACAACGGGAAACTGAAAGTTGTCAGTTGGCAGGCTATTCAAAACCGGAGTAGATTTGCTTGCAGTTCGCTCATTCTGATGGGCATTCTGATGGCCTCCGAGTGCCTTAGAAGTGGAGAACGTTTTCGAGCAATAGCGGCAAGAAAAGCCACGGGGTTTAGGGCCCTGGGCGGTGCTTCTGCTCTTGGAAGCAGAAACCGCTAACTTTGGTACCTCCTGATGACCTTGCTTCTTGGCACGTGTTTTGACCGCTAAATATGACGTTTCTGGGGGTTCGTTAAGGCTGAAATTATGGCAGCGTAGGTTTAGATCCACTCCAAACAGTCTGGGCTTGTCCTTCTTCTGATCGCCGTCAGAATCCAGGTTTAGATCCACTCCAAACAGTCTGGGCTTGTCCTTCTTCTGTTCGCCCTCACAATCCATGGATCCTCTGAATGTTTTTATATATGATCTCTGGACTTTCTGTCTCTGCGCCAGCGTTATAGCACCAAGTGAAAACCTAGTGTCCGCTTTCAATGGCTCTCAGACAAGTAAGCTCGCCGACTGTTTCGAGAATATACGTAATAGGGTTCACTAGTTAAGCCTGAAAGTTACTCCAGATGCGATTTCTGGACTTGGAAAATAAAATGTTTTATAGGGTCGAGACATCTCAGCACTGAAAGAAAAAAGTTTTATACAATAGAGAAATCCTCCACTGCCCACTCCTTCACCCTGTCTATTGTAGTGACAGTTTCCCGACACGATATACAGAAGCAACTTTATATAATTATAAAGACATCCGCAAACAAACCAACTATTCAAGACTTTTAATATGGTCCCTCTCCCTATCTCGCAATATGAGGAAACCTAAAATTAACCATAGATGTTCATGTGGAAATCAAGTCTATTTTTATTAAGTTCATTTCATAATGAGTAATTTCAATTTTGTTTTTTATGGTTTGATTAAGTAAATTTGTATTATTTTGCTGACCAAAAGATATCAAAGCCAAATTAAATGATTAAATTAGTAATTTAATTATAAGTTAAAAAAAATATTATTATTTAATAAATAAACCATTTAAATTAATTTAAATTTATAATTGTAATAATTATTATTAAATAATAAATAAATTTAAAACAACTTTTTTAAATTATTTTATAATATATATTATTATTAATGACTAGTAAAAACTTGTAAATTGAACATTTTAAAGATTTCTTCAAATAAATTTAATTATTTTAATCCTAATCTTGAATATAAAAGTAAAATCATATTTAAATTTATATAATTTAATTAAAAAAAAAAAATATTTTATAACTAAAAAATTATCAATCTTTAAAACTTCCCCTCAACAAACCAATTAACTATGGGAAGCTTTGCAATCTGGTATGTCTTCGGATGTTGAAATATCATGGGACCAAAAATTAACCATTTACCACTATGAGAATGAGTTCATAACGGAATCAAGTCAATTTTTTTATTATTTTGTTTTATAACCAGCAAAGCTAATTTTTTAATGATTTCATTTTGTAAATGTTTATTATTTAGAGAATAAAATAAATTTATTTCATTTTCTAAGTTTGTATTATTATGTTATTAAAAAAAGATTAAAAGGCATTAAAGACTAAAAGGTATTAAAGTTGGAGGATTAATTTACAATTAAATTATAAATAGTTAGATTTTAGATTTTTGTGATATATATTATAAACATCATTATTATTCAATTTTAGGGACTTTTCAATGAAGACACCAAAATGGTGTATGAGACCCTTTTGTTTGTGGGACAACGTACCCACCTCCATTGCTAAGTTTACTAAGGAGTACATACTCTACCCCGTAGTTTTGAACCAATAACCTCTTAGGAGGAAAAGCATACTCTTAACCATTAGGCCCAATCAAAGTGTATTATTAATAATATTGTGTGTCACTATCAATTATTAATATTATTATTGAATAATGATTAGTTTATTTTATAATAAACTAGTAAATTCAAATTTTTATTGATTTAATTTTGTACATTTCAATTATTTTAATACCTAACAAATATGGAAGCTAAATTCAAGTATGAAATCTATATTTAATTATAAAGTATTAAAATAATTATTAAATAACTAAAATAATTTTTAGTTAAATTGATTTTTTTCTCTAATTTTTTATGTTATTATTTTTTGTTTTTTTGTGAAGTTATCTCTCACCCTCTATGGTTGATTTTTGGCTTGAGGAGCCACCACCTAGGGGCATCTAAGTGGTCAAAGTCACAAGAGATGGTAGTGTGCCTAGACCACACCAACCCTTATCTTAGTGAATTTTTTACCATGTCTCCTCCCCTTACCACAGGGCACAACCACCCCATGAGATCTCATCGTGACCTCCCTTGCTTAGGAAGCCTATCCTAAATTAGTTGTGCCAGTAAAACTTGAGTGTTATATGTTATAATTAACCAATAGAGAAAATGTATAATAAATTTGATCATAGTCAATAATTCATTATATTATTAATAATAATATTTTTTATTATTTTATGAACAAAATTAATAAATTAAATATTATTTTTTACATATCTAATAATGATGCATAATATATATTGGTCAATTGTCACATCTCCCTTCAATAAAATATGTCATAGTAAAAAAATTTTATATGCTAGTTTTACATTGGGAACTTTCAGTCTAAGGTTTAATGTAATAGCACTATGTAAAATGTTCATATACAATTCGTGTTTCTAGCTGTCGGACCGAGAAGTAGGAGAAACTCTTTCCGGCTGTAAGTCTCACTCATGCATTTATTTCACCGCTGCTTGGATTGTTTCTCCCATTTATTCTATGGTCCCATCGCCCTGGTACTTTGGCCACCCATAGTTGGCTTCATTTGTGCTTTCCACCTGCCCTGTCATTAACTTCCTACTTGGTCACGGTGGCATGGCAAGGGCTCACATCCATTGGTGATCGTGTGCCTCGGGCACCTCGAGCAATCAACGGTCACGAATGTGGGTGGTGAATCGAAGGGTCGAGCATTGACCTAGGGTATTGTGATGGTTTATCGGAAGGTATGGTTCATTTTCCCTCATTCTGCTTGGATGCTCATTCTCGCTCGGTCTGCTTCCTGCCATGTTCAACCTGTGCATGAACCAGCTCCTGCAGCTAGGGTTCAATGCACTCGAGCTCGTCCACCCCAGCTCGAGGTAATTTACACATCATTCTATAGGTGCCTTATACAATTTTATTTCTTCTCTCTCTACAAATTCGGTTTCGATGCTTACAATGTTTCGTCCAAACCCTAACAGTTTTCACTATCGTTTATAGGTTTTCGGGTGGAATATGGATGGTGGAGCGAGAGGAGGTCCATTTGGCATGGGGAAACAACTGCTACTAACTGGTTTTCTCACATCCATTATGGGATGTTGGGTACGCACCCAAAACTAGGGTTTGGCTTGTCTCACGAGAGTTGAGTGATCTCGAGTTTGCTATTCTCAAGGATTGAAAAACACTTCTCTATTTCTTCTCATTTTAGCTGCAGAGAGGGTTATTGCCGTGTCTGGGATAGAGTTCCTCTCTGGTCTTCACAATATAAAGTCTGAAGCCATAGGCTCTCCTCGCCAAGGATTAGCCGCGTTGTTGTACATTTAGGCGAAAGTTGCCTTGATTTCAATATAATTGTATTAATATATCATCTTTTAAGATCTTGCATGTAATTGTAATAAATCTCTCTATATTTATGTTGTGTATACCTCGGTTATGTTTCTCCTTCCAGTTTATATCGGCAGTTGTATTAGAAATATGTCTTCCTTATCAAGTTCTACTCGGAAAAAGCAGAGTCCATATTGTTTTCTAGCAGGGATTTTTGACTTGATTTCTAATTTCTGTATCAATTTAAGTAATGGACAATCGTATTACTGTTTCAAACAACGATTGTGTAATACTTTTTTTATATATGGTTTCACACTGAAGTTTATTCCAAGATTCTTAGTTTTATTATGCGTATGTTATGTTCGAACGAGCAAACTCTCTTCTATCGAACTACCACCAAAATAATTCATTTTGAAGGTCGTTGATGGTGTGCTTTAATCATTAGAACATTTCCTTTGTAGGGATATTCTTCCAAGTTTCCTCAGAGTTATAACAAGTCACCATCTAATGGCCTGTAACCAGGTTAGGACAACCGCCATTGTCTACCTATGATTGGTAATGCATTCAACATTGACAACCATCCAGGTTCAATTTAGTACTAGCGGTAAGAAATTCCCTAATGTTTCAGTCTCCCTTGTGGGAGCATTGCCATTTTGGGGGCATGGTTCTTATTGCTTAGTTTGTTTCTTGAATATGACGGTCTTTGACTTTGCTCAAGATGTAAAACCTCCCATAGGGAATCTAGGGTTTTATCCTAGGCCACAGTAGGGTTCTGATTGTCCACTTTATATACATCGAGTTTGTTAATTCAGACTCTATTGTAATTTTCTACCCGTCCATAGTTTAATAAAAACCATTCGGGTCTCTTGCCTGGAACTAACTATGAGTTAGAATCGAAAACGATTCAAGAGCTTGAATGTCGACCCCACATGCTTATGATTTTGTTCCAGTTGTTACTGTTTCCTCTTAACCACATGACAACCTTTCTTCAAGTTTAGCAAGAATTTTTCCAAGGAGAGTAGAATACTGATTGCGTAGGTTTACTTCGGTTTCAAGCCTCAGTTAATCACATTTGTAATTTTCTGTTTATCGATTATACTCCTATCTTTGTTACTGAGAACTGTAGAATTTGCAGCCTAAGGTTACTCACTATCCGTGAGAGGTTTGTATGATTCGGCCATAGACCCTAATCACTATTCTCAAATTCCCTCACCTAAGGTTATTTCTGCCACTACATATTTTCTAGTTTCTTATTTTGCATTTAACAGAGAGGTAAGAGAATGTTGTCCACACACAGTTATCTGCCAATAATCAAATAAAAAACACCCCTTCATCCATTTCCTAAGAAGTTACATATAAAATATCTAACACATTTCCTACGAGGAAAATTTAGCAGATTATTTAACACATATCCAAGGGATTTTTCCTACTTACCTGGTCTATGCCTGGTTGATAGGAATCTTCAGTGGTTCACCTCGATTCCTGCTCCTTCTCTCCTTTTCACTGCCCAATCGTGAGACTCGTCTTTCAAGACCAGAGTCTCCCCCCTAGCTTTCCCTTGTAGGATCACTATCCTGAGCAAGAATGCACTCAATGCTTGGCTATCTGGTCTTCACGAGACTTAGCCTCTATTCTCTTTTTCCTATCCCTATAATGCATATTTTTGCCTCCTTCCCCCTTTTCTCTCGAAGCCTTTCCAATTAGGGAAGGTAGTTTGATTGCAGTTTCAACAACTGTCTTTTCCCAACTTCCTCCTTAGAAGTTGCCACCATTTCATAAATTTTTATTCTGCATATATATGTTAAAGCGCACAATAAAAATAACAATACTATTAATTTTTCAAAGAGTTAACAATGTCATACTTAGTTCAATCTTTTACCACAGTGAAAAATAAAATATTTACATTTTCTCGGGACATCACATCTCCCCCTCATGAGATTGGACATTGTCCCAATGTCTAATGTTCATAAACAGCTCTCGGTAAGCCTTTCTCATGAGCTCTTCATCTTCCCAATTGGCCTCATCAGGCCCAGAGTGCTGTCATTGCACTTTAACTTGGGTAATAGCTTGCTTCTATAGTTGTACTTCTCTCTAGTTGAGGATGCTCAACGGCTTGACCAAGGCCTCTCCTTTCGGTTCGACCTGCAATAAGCAATGTTCCAAATCAATATTTTTTAAAGTAACTTTTCCACTCGTCTACTGGAAATAATTCTCAAATGTATATCCTCCCATCTGATCACATGTTTAGGATCATAAACATATTTTTTTAACACAGAGACATGGAAGACATTGTTGACTCGGATGTGACTTGGCAGGGCGAGATGGTAAGCCACCGACCCAATTCTTTCCAAGGCTTGGAATGGTCCAAAATATCTAGGTTCCAACTTGGCACACCTGCTCCATTGCAATGTACTCCTCCTTGTTTGAATTCTTACATATACTTGGTCACCAACCTGGTATTCCTTAAACCTCCTCTTCCGATCACCAAGGTTCTTTTGCCTATCCTGGGCAACCTTTAAATTAGATCGTACCTTTGTTAGCATTTCTTCCATTTTCTTAAGCATTTCCGACCCTAGCCTTAATTTGTCTTCATGTCCACCCCAGTTTAAGGGTGTGCGGCACTTCTGCGCATAGAGAACTTCAGAGGGTCTCATTTGTAAGGAGGTATGATAGGCGTTATTGTACGCAAACTCTACCAAGTTCAAATACTCCTACCACTGAGTTGGTTGCTGCATGACATATGCCCTTAACATGTCTTCTACCACCTAGTTTACCCGCTCGGTTTGTCCGGCGGTCTTGGGGTGATATGTTGTACTGAAGTTCAGTTGTTTCCCTAATTCTGCAAATAATGTCTTCTAGAAAACCGATGTGAATTTCACATCATGGTCGGAAATTATCGTCCTCGGAAGTCCATGCAATTTAAACACATTTTGCATGAAAATATGGGCAATCTGTATAGCTCTGTAGGTGGATTGTACAAATATAAAGTGTACTTCTTTACTCAATTTGTCCACCACCACCATAATAGAATTGTTATTCTTCTTTGTCTTAGGCAACCCTGTTATAAAATCCATAGAAATGGTTTCCCACTTCATTCTAGAATGGGTAATGGTTGCAATAGCCTGCTGGATGTTGATGCTCCGCCTTAATTTTTTGGCGTTGCAAACATCGTGCTAAATACTTGGCCACGTTCTTCTTCATACCCGGCCAATAGTACTCTTTTCGAAGTGCAGTGATCATTTTCTTATACCATGGGTGTCCAACATAGCGACTCATGTGAAATTCATCCAAAATCAAATTTTTAAGACTCTTTTGATTAGGCACATATAGGCTCTTTTTGTAACACAATATTCCAGCATCATCTACCTCATAACCTTGTTGGCTCCCCTCGTTAGTAGACTGTTGTACTTAGTGTTTTATTTGCTGGTATATAGTATCTTGTTCTGCTGCCTTTTTTATCATTTCCTCGAAGGGCTCTTCCATTCGCTAAAGGAAATTTCATACAAACATTGTAATTTCCAACTTAGAGTGTCCGCCACCCGGTTTTCTTTCCCCTTCAAGTGTTTGATATCAAAGTCAAAACCACTTAGGAAATCTACCCACTGTGCTTGCCTCGCGTTGAAAGTTGGCTGGCTAAAATAATTGGTCAGACTCTGGTGGTCTGTCAATAATAAAAATTCCCTTCCCATGAGATAATGTCGCCACATCTTCAAGGCGTGTATGATGACTGTGAGCTCTAAGTCATAGGCAGAATATTTCTTCTCTTTCTCTTTTAGTTTCCTTGACTCATAAGCAATAACTTTACCTTCTTGCATCAACACGCCTCCCACACCTTCCTTGCTTGTGTGGGTGCACATCACATAGTCCTTATTAGGATCTGCTATGCTCAAAATGGGTGCTCTGGTGAGCAGATGCTTAAGCTACTCAAAGATTCTTTGGCATTCCAGGGTCCATTTGAATGCTCTTCCTTTTTTCTGTAAAGAAGTGATGGGGTATGCCACTCTTGAGAAGCCTTAAACAAATCATTTGTAATAACCGGCTAACCCCATAAAGGACCTGATGTCTGCTACATCTTTCGGTACGGGCCATTCCATTATGGTTCTTATATTTTCAAGGTCCACCGCGATCCCTTCCTTTGTGATTATATAGCCCAGATACTGTATTTCTTCCTTGAAGAAGTCACACTTGTTGAAATTAGCATATAATTGGTGTTCTCAGAGGGTTTGTGGCACCAATCTAGGGTGCTACTTGTGCTCTTCTATAGTGCACGAATATATCAATATATCATCGATGAAAAACAGCACAAATTTGTCTAGATATTGATGAAATATGTTGTTCATCAAGCACATGAAAGTTGCAAGGGCGTTAGTTAACCCAAAGGGTAGCACTACAAACTCGTAATGCCCGTACCTTGTTCTAAAAGTTGTTTTAGCTATGCCTTCTTCCTTAATTTTGATTTGGTGATAACCTGATAACAAATCAATCTTGGAAAATATTGTTTCACCTTTCACTTGCTCGAACAATTCATCAATCCGAGGTAGAGGATACTTATTTTTGATGGTCAGTTTGTTCAACTCACGATAATCTATACACATGCAAAGGGTCTCGTCTTCCTTCTTAACGAATAGCACTGGGGCTCCCCATGGGGACACACTAGGGCAAATATAATCTTTATCTAACAGTTCTTGTAATTGCATTTTTAACTCTGTCAACTTAGGTACACTCATTTTATAGGGCGCTCACGATACTGGTGCTACCCCTCTTAACAATTAGATGGTGAAGTCTATATTCCTCTTAGGTGGCAATCCCATAATCTCTTCTGGGAACACATCTGCAAACTATTGTATCATAGGGATGTTATCTAACGTGGTTGTTTTATCCTTCGAGTCAGCATAGCCCACTTGGATGGCAAAAATCTCACACCCCTTCTTGATGCATTTAGCTAACTGAGATGCGGTTATTGGTCGAACCTGTACTGGCTGCTTAAATCCTTACATCTCTTGCCTAGCTCCAAGTTCATCCCTATAATAAATATTCTTTGTTTGGAAATTAACTAGTCCATCCCGATTAGAACATCATATGGACCAAGGGGAGCACATTTAAATCTGCCATTACTGGATGCCCTACTATTGTTAAAGAGCAACTATTGAATTTTGCTAGCAGTCACCTCTTGGCCCCTGTAGCTAGCTATGCTAGCCATGGATTCTTGAATTTAACAGGTTGCAGTTTATAATGTTCTACCACCTTAAGACTAATGTAACTTAATGTGGCGCCTGGGTCAATTAAAACAACTACAGTAAGGTCTGAAATTTCAACTTCAATTTCCACCATGGTTGGCTAGTACTTGGCCTGACAATCATCCAGGGCTGCATTAATCCTCCGTATGCTACTTCCTACATTCCCAACCATCGATGCTTCATGGAGTTGGGATAACTGTTCGGTTCCCTTTCACTGTAGACAGTTTTTTATGTAGTGAGGCCCTCCACAACCCCAACACTGTACTAGGGGTCTTGCTGTCCCTTCGTTGTCCAATCTTGCAGGTTGTTCGCCAGCTCTCGACTCACTGGTTGGCTTGAATTTGAATGAATTTTTCTGTATAGTTCCTGTGTTCTGCCCGTTGCCAATATCCTTGCTTCCACCACTACTATTTCCTTTACTGTTCCGAGTTGACTTATTACCTCTTTTCTCTCTCCATCTTTTGCCTAGAACATCCTCTTTCTGTTTACTCTGCTGGTAGCAAATCCTAGCTTTATAGATAACTTCATCCATTGTCTTTGGATTGTCAAACTCAATCATTTCCTGCATATACAGGGATAAACTACTAACAAATCTTTACACCTTAGCTTTTTCTTCTCTAATATAAGGCACATAACGATGCAAGGATGTAAAACGGGTGATAAATTCATCCATGGTCTGCTGCCCCAACTACAAGTCATGGAATTCCCTTGCCTTTTTGTCGTAAAAATTCTTGGTCACGTATCTGTTTATTTAAATATAGACCTATTGAGTTATCTCGTTGTCACGGTTTGGTTTGGACAATATTGCTCATTAAATTTTATAATCTGTGGACTGTGGATGTTTGGTATTAAAGCTATTACCTCATGAAGTGTTATGAGAAAATTTCTGTATAAAACGAGAGTGTGTGGGAAAACCTAGGACAAATTACCCTAGTTCACTACAAAACCTCACTTCATTTAGAGATGCAAACAAATGTTAATTCTTACTTAAAATATGTGTGGCTCTCTTTAAGATTAACTACTTATTGTTAATATCTAATTAGATGATACCCCCATCCATTATCCCAATTGTTTGTAAAATATGAGAGAAAAACTTTTTCTATGAAATTTTGTTGCATGCCCATTTGCATTTAATCATCATTCCGACTTGTGAAAATTACAAATCCTTGCTTTTATTTTTTACTAAACTTATTTCCCATGGAGGAGGCTTTCTTAGTGATGTTCTCCATATTTGCATAATCTTACAGTATTCCAAATTCTCCTATTCAAGTATGATTTTGCCTATCGAATTGTTCTTTCATAAACTTACATGTATTAACACCCATCCTTTGAATGGTGAGATATTGTTTGATTTTAGAAGACACAGAGAGGGAGAGACAAAGATGTGACATGTCTTTTAGGCCTTTAGGTTGTGGTGGTTGTTTAATGCAGCCCATTGCTTTTGTATAGATTTTCTTGTACATATTTGTATGCTAATAATGAAAGGAAGTATTTTATTTAAAAAAGAAAATGATTTTCCATGTTTGAATACATCTAATATAGCACAGATCACTTCATAAACTTCTAACTTTGGTGGATAGAAATAAGGTGATAATATTGAAGGCACAATTCTGAGATAAAGAACCAAATATCTTCTCAAGGCCTTCAGAGGCAGTTGGACTTTGGATGGTGTCTGTAACTTTTTGCAAACATAGAGTAATGGCAGTGAACCTAAGAAAGACGAGGGTTACGATCTTCGATCTCAAACATAGACTTATCACATTGAACCTTAACAAGATTAAGGTTACAATCTTCAATACCAAAAATAGATTATGACAGTCAACCCTAACAAGAATAAGGTTATGATGTTCAAGACCAAACATAGACTTATCATTATAAACATTAACAAGACTAAGGTTATGATCTTCAGTACTTCTAAGAAAAATCATACATCCATTTCATATTTATAGGGGATGAAGTAGAGAACCAAGATCGCTACAGCATATACCTATGTGGGGTTCTAGTTCACTGGCAAGGAAGAGGCCTCAAAAATATACAAGCCTTGATGTAAGTGATAGAAACTCAAGGGATAGAAACGTTAAAAGTAAAGGGGCCAAGTCTTGCTCAAGACAAGCATTCCGTGAAAATGGTATATGGATTCCTTGAACACCTACTAAATGCCAATGAAGAACATGGTGATCATAAATTCACAATAGAACAAATATATGAAAAAACAATACATTATTTCATAAAGGCTTATAGGTACCTACATTAACAATGGGCAAGAGAAATTTTGATGCAGTAGTAGACACAAGCAAGGATGAACATCATCTCTAATCTCTGTTGGGAAGAGGTATTCAGAAAACCACCTCTAAAACCAAGAAAGATGATAATATCCCTATAAGGGTGGCCAATAAAAAAACCCTCACTGTGGATGCTGAGATGCCCGCTAAGGACAAAGGGGGACCTCGATGCCTGGAATTGGAGAGACAAACCTCTTGTCGAGAGGCTCAAAAAACACATGAGTTCTAAACTACAAATAAACCCTAACCCTGTCATGAGTTGACATAATGAAATATTAGAAGCAAGAAAGAACACTTAGTTCATACCGCAGACTGTTTTTTTATTTTTGTTGTAGATGCTAAAATTCTTTGTTGAACTCCAGACTTGGGACTTTAATTAGTAATTCTATGCCAGACTGGATTAAATTATTTGACAACAATTGCAATTAGTCTATAATTGCTTGGTATGATAGTGGTATACTGTATTTATTATCTAATTATATTATATAATATATGTTATATATAATACATATATACATATATATAGATATTTCAGAGGTGGTTGGACCTTAGATGTTGTCTGTAACTTTTCACAAACATAGACTAATCGCATTGAACCTAAAAAAGTTGAGGGTTATGATCCTCGATCTCAAACATGGACTTATCACATTGAACCTTAACAAGACTAAGGTTACAATCTTCAATACCAAAAATATTATGACAACGAACCCTAACAAGACTAAGGTTATGATATTCAATACCAAACATAGACTTATCATTGTAAACATTAACAAGACTAAGGTTATAATCTTCGGTACTTCTAAGAACAATCATATTTGCATTTCATATCTACATGGGATGAAGTAGAGAATTGAGATCGCTACAACATATACCTATCTGGGGTTCCAATTCATTGGCAAGGAAGAGGCCTCAAAAAGATACAAGCCTTGACCTAAGTGATAGAAACTCAAGGGACATAAATGTTTAAAGTAAAGGGGCCAAGTCTTGCTCAAGACAAGCATTCCGTGAAAATGGTATATAGATTCCTTAAACCTCTACTAAATGCCAATAAAGATGATCATGGTGATCATAAATTCACAATAGAACAAATATATGCAAAAACAATACATTGTTTCATAAAGTCTTATAGGTACCTACATTAACAATGGGAAAGAGAAATTTTGATGCAGTAGTAGACACAAGCAGAGATGAGCATTATCTCTAATCTTTGTTGGGAAGAAGTATTCAGAAAACCACCTCTAAAACCATGAAAGATGATAAGATCCCTATAAGGGTGGCCAAGAAAAAAAACCCTCACTGTGGATGTTGTGATCCTCGCTAAGGACAAACAGGGACCCCGATGCCTGGAATTGGAGAGACAAATGTCTTGTCCAGAGGCTGCGAAAAGATGTGAGTTCTAAACTACAAATAAACCCTAACCCTCTCGTGAGCTGATAGAACGGAATACTAGAAGCAAGCAAGAACACTGAGTCCATACCACAGACTCTTTTTTTATTTCTGTTGTAGATGCTAAAATTCTCTGTTGAACTCCAGACTTGAGACTTTAATTAGTAATTCTGTCCCAGACTGGATTAAAATATTTGAAAACAATTGCAATTAGTCTATAATTGCTTGGAGGACAGTGGTATATTGTTAATTGTTATATATATATATATATAATTATTATATATATAATATATATAGAGAGAGAGACGAGAGGAGAGAGAGAGAGAGAGAGAGAGTTATATAGGTTGTAAACTGTTTGGTTTTGGATAGTATTGTTCATTAAGTTTTATAATGTGTGTATTGTGGATGTTTCATATTAAAGTTGTTACCTCGTGAAGTCTTACGAGAAAATTTTTGTATGAAATGTGAGTGTGTGGGAGAACCTAGGACAAGTTACCCTAGCTCACTACAAAACCTCACTTCATTTAGAGAGGCAAACAATTGTTAAAGATTTACATAAAAGATATGTGGCTCTCTTTAGGATTAACTCCTTATTGTTAATATCTAATTAGATGATACCCCCATCCATTATCCCAATTGTTTGTAAAATATGAAAGAAAAACTTTACCTATTAAATTTTGTTGCATGCTCATTTGGATTTAATCATCATTCCGACTTGTGAAAATTACAAATCCTTACTTTTATTTTTACTAAACTTATTTCCTGTGGAGGTGGCTTTCTTAATGATGTTCTCCATATTTGCATAATCTTACAATCTTCCAACTTCTCCTATTCAAGCATGATTCAGCCTATCGAATTGTTCTTTCATAAACTTACATGTATTAACTCCCATCCTTTCAGTGGTGAGATTTTGTTTGATTTTAGAAGACACAAAAAATACTAAAATAGAGAGGGAGAGATAGAGATGTGACATTTCTTTTAGGCCTTTAGGTCATGGTGGTTGTTTAATGAAGCCCATTGCTTTTGTATAGCTTTCCTTGTACATATTTGTATGCTAATAATCAAAGGAAGTATTTTATTTAAAAAAGAAAAGGAGTTTCCATGTCTGAATACATCTAATATAGAACACATCACTACATAAATTTCTAACTTTGGTGGATAGAAATAAGGTGATAGTATTGAAGGCACAATTCCCACATAAACAACCAAATATCTTCTCAAGGTGAACCTTGGATGTTGTCTACAACTATTCGCAAACATAGACTAATGGCAGTGAACCTTAACAAACATAGACTAATAGCAGTGATCCCAAACATAGACTTATCACATTGAACCTTAACAAGACTAAGGTTACAATCTTCAATACCAAAAATAGGTTATGACAGTGAACCCTAACAAGACTAAGGTTATGATCGTCAGTACTTCTAAGAACAATCATACTTCCATTTCATATCTAGAGGTGATGAAGTAGAGAATCAAGATCGCTAGAACATATACCTATTTGGGGTTCCAATTCACTGGCAAGGAAGAGGCCTCAAAAAGATACAAGCCTTGACATAAGTGATAGAAACTCAAGGGATAGAAAAGTTAAAAGTAAAGGGGCCAGGTCTTGCTTAGGACAAGCATTCCATGAAAATGGTATATGGATTCCTTGAACCCCTACTAAATGCCAATGAAGATGAACATGGTGATCATAAATTCACAGTAGAACAAATATATGCAAAAACAATACATTGTTTCATAAAGGCTTACAGGTACCTACATTAACAATGGGCAAGAGAAATTTTCATGCAGTAGTAGACACAAGCAGAGATAAGCATCATCTCTAATCTCTGTTGGGAAGAGGCATTCAGAAAACCACCTCGAAAACCAAGAAAGATGATAAGATCCCTATAATGGTGGCCAATAAAAAAACCCTCACTGTGGATGCTGAGGTTCCTGCTAAGGACAAATGGAGACCCCGATGCCTAGAATTGGAGAGACGAAACTCTTGTCGAGAGGCTGGGAAAACACATGAGTTCTAAACTACAAATAAACCCTAACCCTGTCATGAGTTGATAGAATGAAATATTAGAAGCAAGAAAGAATATTGAGTGCATACCACACACTGTTTTTTATTTTTGTTGTAGACGCTAAAATTCTCTGTTGAACTCGAAACTTAGGACTTTAATTAGTAATTTTGTGCGAGAGTGGATTCAATTATTTGACAGCAATTGCAATTAGTCTATAATTGCTTGGTAGGACAGTGGTATACTGTTTAATTGTTATATATATATATATATATTGAGTTATCTCGTTGTAACTGTTTGGTTTGGATGTTATTGTTCATTAAATTTAATAATGTGTGGACTGTGGATGTTTGATATTAAAGTTGTTACCTCGTGAAGAGTTACGAGAAAATTGTTGTATAAAACGTGACTGTGTTGGAAAAACCGGGAGAAATTACTCTAGCTCACTACAAAACCTCACTACATTTAGAGAGGCAAACAAATGTTAATTCTTACTTAAAAGATGTTTGGCTATCTTTAAGATTAACTCCTTATCTTTAATATCTAATTAGATCATACCCCCATCCATTATCCCAATTGTTTGTAAAATATGAAAGAAAAACCTTACCTATTAAATTTTGTTGCATGCCCATTTGCATTTAATCATCATTCCAACTTTTGAAAATTACTAATCCTTAATTTTCTTTTTACTAAAATTATTTCCCATGGAGGAGGCTTTCTTAACAATGTTCTCCATATTTGCATAATCTTACAGTCTTCCAACTTCTCCTATTCAAGCATGATTTAGCCTATTGAATTCTTCTTTCATAAACTTATATGTATTAACACCCATCCTTTCAATGGTGTGATTTTGTTTGATTTTAGAAGACACAAAAAATACTAAAATAGAGAGGGAGAGACAGAGATGTGACATGCATTTTAGGCCTTTAGCTCATTGTGGTTGTTTAATGTAGACCATTGCTTTTGTATAGCTTTCCTTGTACATATTTGTATGCTAATAATCAAAGGAAGTATTTTATTTAAAAAACAAAAGGAGTTTCCGTGTCTGAATACATCTAATATAGCACAGACCAGTGCATAAATTTCTAACTTTGGTGGATAGAAATAAGGTGATAGTATTGAAGGCACAATTCCCACATAAAGAACCAAATATCTTCTCAAGGCCTTCAAAGGCAATTGGACATTGGATGTTGTCTGTAATTGTTTGCGAACATAGACTAATGGAAGTGAACCTGAAAAAGACGAGGGTTATGATCCTCGATCTCAAACATAGACTTATCACATTTAACCTTAAGAAGACTAACGTTACAATCTTCAATACCAAAAATAGATTATGACAATGAACACTAACAAGAGTAAGGTTATGATCTTCAATACCAAACATAGACTTATCATTGTAAAAATTAACAATACTAAGGTTATGATCTTCAGTATATCTATGCACAATCATACTTCCATTTCATATCTACAGGGGATGAAGTAGAGAATCGAGATCACTACAACATATACCTATGTGCACAAGAGAAATTTTGATGCAGTAGTAGACACAAGCAGAGATGAGCATCATCTCTAATCTCTCTTGGGAAGAGGTATTCAGAAAACCAACTCTAAAACAAAGAAAGATGATAAGATCCCTATAAGGGTGGCCAACCATTATTTGTAAGACCATAGGTAAATTGATGGCAATAAGAACACAATGTTACGGGATCACTCCTCATAAAAAATTTGAAGTCCTTAGATTACCTAGAGAACTTTATTGGGCATTTCTTGGAAGATCTTCAATATATTCAACAACAAGAACGATATGTTTCGATAAGGAAGAATTCATTTTAAAAAACACACAAAGAAATGTAAAATCCCACTAGATAAAAGTAATGTGGTAGTAGAAACTGAAACGGATACCACAAATATAGACAGGCCATCAGGACCAAAACCTAAATGGAACACACTTGTATATGATCTGGAACCGAGGCCATGAGGAATTTTTGTTTTCTAAATAGGGTTTTCATAATTTTCATCTTTAGCTGGATTTTTTTACACTTTGTTGGATGGTGGGCTGACCATGGTGAAGAAATTTATAATTGGAAAATGTAAACTGTTGTTAAATTAAGTTGTTCTAAAGGTGAACATTTGTTTGATAATATATCAGTTTGTGGAGTGACTGATAATTTGTAACGTTGGTAAGCCACTCATTTTGTACTCGCATCTTTATATTAACAGAATCCAAACTATTGAGTTAGTATTTTCTAATCTCCATGGCATTTGTTTTGCATAGCTTTTTTTTACATATATTTAGTATACTCTATATGTGATTACCCCTATCTAGTTGTATACTCTCTCGATCTTCTAAAATTGACATATATTATATATATATATATATATATATATAATATATATATATATATTATATATATATATATATATATATATATAATCTAATTTTAGGTCATGACCTAACTAGACATCAAATCTGTGATTTACGAGACCCCCTTGTTTCTATGACAACCCATACATGTATCCTAATAGTTTTAACTTAGTATCCAACTATTGTAAAAAGGGAAAAAAGACAACAACTGCAAATTAATTAATATGATATTTAGCTTGCAACTGCTTGCTATATAGTAAAAAATGGCTATTGTCAGATAAAGGTAATGAGAAACAACGACAAATTCAATAACAAAACAAAGATTAAACTCCATGCAAGATGACTTGAGAACAAGTGGTAAAGAAAAAATTACCAACACTTTCTCCAAGGTGCATAGATATTGAATTTAGTTGTGCCCTATTCTCATAAAGGCGTTGAACAACTTGCCTCGATCTTACAATTTCTTTTGCCAAATTCTGCCCAAGAAAATTTTGACTCATAAAAGATAAAAGCAAAGCCTATTTCTAAGTACTAGCAACCTCGCTGATGTTCTTTAGTCACAAACATGATATCATTAAATTTAGAAATTGTACTAGAGAGAAATATAGCAAGAATTGTTACTAGAGGTTCAACCCAAGATACATAAAAAATGATGGAAAGTTGTACGTCCGCCATCATTCAGAGCAAACACACCTCACAAGATCAATACTAAATATATAGCATTGAATGCCATATGATGTCAACTAAAATGAATCCAGGCAAATGATTACTCATATAGACAATAAAATCATAATTGCAAAAGTTAAAGCTATAATGTCAGAGTAATAGAGAATCTAAGGATTTGAAACACAAGCATGTGTGCTTTTAAATGTTGCTTGGAAGCTCTTCATCTAGGACCACTTGCAGAGCAAACTAATGTAGGCATCATCAATATAAACCACAACTCGGCCAACAGGAGATCAATTAATGATCCTAGGCTAATCATTCTACTTTACGTGGCTTACAAGACTTAAAAGCCCATATGAACGAAATTTAAGCAAAAAAAAAACCTCGTTGTGGATGTTGAGATTCCCTCTAAGGACAAAGGGGGACCCCAATGCCTGGAATTGAAGAGACAGAACTCTTGTTGAAAGGTTGGGAAAACATGTGAGTTCTAAACTACAAATGAACCCTAACCCTGTTGTGAGCAGAAAAAACAAAATATTAGAAGCAAGCAAGAACACTGAGTTCATACCGCAGACTATTTTTTATTTCTGTTGTAGATGCTAAAATTCTTTGTTGAGCCCCGGATGAGAATCTGTGCATATTTATGCCAGATTGTATGCCTATATAAACTTTTGGTAGGAAGCGCAAGGCTACACGGCGCTCATGTAGGGAAGAAAGACATGTTTCGTGGGGCCCTCGTCATTTCAGTCATTTCCAAGAGGCTCATCACTAGGAGGCCTAGCCTTTCATAGCCCATAGCCAGATCCTTCCTCTCTATCTTCCAGTCAGTGGGAAAAAAGACATTTTTCCATGAAAAAAAGAACATATTAAACCAACAGTGGAAAACACCCCAATCATCTAACACAGAATCAATGGATCAGATTGCACATGTTACATTTTAGGGATGTCTTTCTCAGAGGGAACACCTTACGGTGGAATAAACGAGAATTGATATTCGACCAATGGTAACATATTGTAGGGAAGCAAACTATGTTGCTACGTTTCTCTCGAGCCGCAAACATTCTTAGGATTTTCACAGACAATTTTCGGCCTTACATGTACTAGCAACTACACAAATTTCACATCATATTTTCACCGAAGGTCATATTAGTACTAGTGGCCACACAAATGTCACATCATATTTTCGTCAAATTTAACGTCATGGTGTCTTCAATGAAAAGGCTCAAAGAAGGTCAACAACTTAAGATAAATTCGATGTCATTTCCTTAAAAGGGATAATCTATTATCTAGTTTAATGTAAAAGGTAGCCAAATCTAAAGTATTATGTTAGATATAAGTTTATTATGGGCTTGCGCTACTGAGTTTTCCTAATAAAATTCCTTGATTAAGGTTTTGAAAAGTGTAAGAGGGTGTTGGGTCTGTCTCTCAAATGGCTCAAAAATCATTTTAGGTTGCAAAGGCATTTCATCTCTTGGAGTATGCTTTCCCATCCTATGGCACCAATCACATTTGAGGAAAAATCTATGCCAAAGCATTTAGGAGTACTCAGAATTCAGAAAGATGACTATAATGTTGTGTATATCCCCAAAAGGACGAAGTTGTACTCCTCAAGTATTTGACGAGTATGCACCACAATGTCCATGAGCAAGTGATGTTGTTCAAGCCCAAAATGGTGGATGATACTTATGTATAGGCACAACACCTTGAGAACATAGGTCTAAAAAGAGCGCAATTTAGTGGATCAAAGAAAAAAGACAAACAAGACGCTTCTAAGGATGGGAAGAAGAAACAAAAACTGGGAAAGGATAAAAATATGGTAGCCACAACACATTAGTGCAAAAATCCTAGTAACCACTACAACGTTGATGGCGATACAGAGGAGAGGTTTTTGAAGTTACATAGAGAGCTAAACTCAAAGAACATGATTAAAGATAATAAGAAGAAGAATATCATGACCATTAATTCACACAACCAAGTTGGAAAAAGCTTAGACATGGATGAGAAGATCACCTATACATTAGTTCAAAAGGAGGTGAATCTAGGTATCCTTCAAGAACACGAAGGGAAAGAAATGACCAAATTCTTCCATGTAAAGATACTGGTCAACAAGATGAAGATTGATGCTCTGTTTGACTCAGGATTGTAGGAAAATATCATTGCAGCAGATCTAGACAAGATGTTAGGGATGGAGTGATCATCCGAACCCATATCCATTGGAATAGGTACATAAGGATGTAAAGCTTAAGGTAAAAAATTAGTGTAAACTTACATTTGTTATCAGTGTTTAATTTATTCATGAGGTAGATCTATATGTGGTTCCCCTCGATGTATGTGGAGTTGTGTTTTACAGTACACACATGTACATGTGTGATGCTATATTCATGAAGAGAGTTAACTACTACCATCTCATCAAGGATGAAATATCGTTCATCATCAACGTGCATAAATAAAAGTAAAAGGTTTCACTCGTAAGTGGCAATGAAGCCAATAAATTGATTAGATCGAGAAAGAAGTATGTTTTATTGCTTTTAAGAGAAACTTAGTCTATAGATGAGTCAATAAGACTTAAGGCATCCTTAGAGGGGTGTACTAAGAAAAAGAAAACAACAATTGGGTGAGTTGTCATAGGAATACAATGATGTGTTCCTAGAGCCTAAAGGGATACATCCTAAGAGAGAAGTGGAGCATGAGATCTAGCTATTTTCAGACTCCCCATTGCCAAATATTGGGTTGTAGATGAAGTATGCTATAGAAAAAAGTGAGGTGAAGAAATAGTTGCAACAACTATTGGAAGAAGGTGTCATTCGACTAAGTACATCACCATGTGGGTCATTCATCATCATTGTGCCAAAGAAGAATGGGACCTCACACATGTGTATAGATTATAGGGTATTGAATAAAATCATGCTCCATAAGAGATACCCGATGCCCTAGATAGACGATCACGAGATTCTAGTCAAAGAAGAAGATACATGGAAGACCAGCTTCAAAAATAGGCAAGGTTTGTATGAGTTATTAGTTATGCCATTCATCCTCTATAATGCAATAGTTAAATTTATGACATTAATGAATGATGTGTTATGCCATTTTATAGATACATTTTTTATTGTCTATTTGGATGATATAATGGTATATAGTCCTACATGGGAAGAGAATAATTCACATTTGATACAGGTGCTCGAAACATTGAAGAAGCACGAGCTGCTAGAAAATCTCAAGAAGTGTGAGTTTGCACAAGAGTCCTTAATGTATTTGGGATTTGTGATTGGTGGAGGATAATTGAAGATAGATCCTTCAAATATAGAGGTCATAATGAAATGGTTGGTCACTACAAATGTTACTAAGGTTATGAGTTTCATTGGAGCACCACAATACCTGGGGAGATTCATAGCCTTGTTTTCAGTAGTATCAATACCACTCCATTCCATAAAGACAAGTGACAAGAGTTTCTAGCAGGGAAAAGGGTACTTAAAGGGTTTTGATGAGTTAAAGAAGAAAATCAGTGAAGCACTATTTCTGGCATTAACAAACTTGCAATGGCCCTTTGAACTGGATACATATTTGACTAGTTATGTTATGGGAGTTGTCTTGATGCAAGTAGGAAGGCCTATTTTCTACCATTCTGAATTATTTCGTTGAGGAGTTCTTAACTACCCTACCTATGATAAGGAGCTCTATGCCATGAGGCACTACAAGTGGAAGGGTTTTCTGCAACAATTTGATTAGGTGATTAAGTATAAGAAGGGAAACACAAACAAGTTGGCGAACATGTTTTCAAGGCCACCAACATCAAATATTACAGCTTTAGGGACCCTTATGCACATGGATCCATTCACGGATGAGGCATACACAGAGGAATATTTAGAAGATTATGGTTTAATAGGTCATGAGAGTACCAAACAACACATCCATGTGATATTGTATAAATGAGACATGTTTTTAGTGTCATACACTTTCGAATTAAATCTCATGGGTAGAGATCTCAAGAACTTTTGAACAATGATATATTTTTTCAAAGCTTCACACACTCCTCTAATCATATTGGTTACTTCATCAATTCTGAGAAATTATTCTTCCACCCTTTCTTCTCTATGTATTTTTAAGATTTCAAAACTCATTTTTAAGGTTTGATGTTTTTCCTTTCTAACTCATCTCCTTCATTAATTTGATTGAGATTGACCTACACTTCATTAGCAGACTTCTAGTACATAATTTTTATGATTTGAGACTCACTAGCACAAAGAGAATGAAAGTCTTGGTTTTAGCAATATTTGCATATAGGTTTTTACCATCAACGTTAGTGCGAGGGAGATTAGAGACATCATAATCAACTAGAATAGAACTGTAAAGATCTACTCTTAGGGACATAAGATAAGCTTCCAACTAAACTTTCAATAAGGCATAGTTTGTACCATGAAAGAGTGGTATCTTGCTTGGGTACGTACCTTGACTCTCTTGCCTAGACATATTCTTCATGAATCTACCTTTGAGTGGTTAGAATGTTCATGAAGGAACTTTTCTCTAATAATAATTATTGTAATAAGGAATTACTGAGAGGATGGGTGAATCATTAATAGTTGCATTCATAAAACATTAATTGCAAACCTTCAATTATTTTCACTATTGTTAGTTATTTGAGAGAGAATTCATACTAGAATAAACATGAGTAGAAATATAAGACATTCAAATACATGATCTCAACAACATACACAAAAAATGACACAGGTATTTTTATGTAAAAATGAGTGCGAGAAAGAAACTAATATGTTTTTTATTATGATGTAATTTACGCACCCACTTAATTGCATGAATTTTTTGTGAGCATCCACTCACAGGGGCCCCAATACCCTTCAAATAGAAAGATACAACTTTCCAAGAGGTACCAGCCTCTTATGAATGCACGAAACTACCTCCTCTAGCCATTGTTCTTCCTTTCATACAATTTTCAAATTGGAAATAGAGGATAATAGGTTTAGAAGAAAATATAAATATTCTATAATGTAGTACCAAGTCCTTTCATTCAGCTCTACAAGTCTTCTTTGAACCCTGATCCTTGTTGCTCAACTCCCTCTACAATGTTGAACAACTAAAATCACACAACTTATATTTTCACTTTGTTTAATTACTCAAAACATTTTTGTTCCTTTGTAGCACCACCAACGCATGGCTTGCCATACTATACTGAGACATGGGAGAAGAGTTAATGCAATGAAATGGTTTTGGATTGTATATATGTTGAGAATTAAGTCAGATTCAAGCTATTGAATCAAATAGCTCCTCCATTAATAACTACATGTACTCACAATATGGCTCTTCTTTTTTTCTCTTGAAGGGGCATAGGAGAATAGGAGAATAATACCACAAACACTCATATTCATTTAACTCATGATAGCCTTCAATGAAGCTCAGGGGTGACCGAAAGTGTTTCACAATGGGCTACATTAAATTGCTCCTGTGGGTGGTGGTCCTTCACTACCTTGAATGAGTGCTCTAAGCAATTGTATTTACTTCTATTCTTAATTCCCATATGTCAAATCATTTATCTAAATCCTAAAAGATTTCCATCAGCACCACTATCAATTATGTGGATTTGGCCCTTTCACTCCCCTTAGATCTTTTAAGGTAATGGGAACTAGCTAGGCCTTTAGGTGCCAAGCCCCTAAATTTTAACCCCTTTATGGGCTAAGTTACTCTCTTAATGCATCTCCAACATTGGTATCATTTATAAGAAAAATGAAAAAAGTTTGGCACTAAGGTCACAGCTCCCAAGCCCAACACTTTTATCTTGACACTTCTTCAAACTTGATAAAGAAATTATTTCAAGCTCCTCTTAGAGGGATTATATGTCACCTGGGGTCTACAATATTCCGTGACAGGTGAAAGGAATGTATACAAATATTCATCTAATAATATTCATTCGGATTCCGAGATAATGTTATTCACTATAATTACCCATAATACTATTCACATTCGCTGTAAATACAAGGAATAGCATTGTTTTACCATCTCGGAATCCTCATTGGATCAAGCCCAGCTTACTAGAGCAATGCGAAGTCATTCACAAATTAATATTTTTATATATTCATTTCGACTGAATATATTCATCTTCGACCAATGGTAACATATTGTAGGGAAGCAACCTAAGTTGCTATGTTTCTCTCCAACCGCAAAGATTCTCAAAATTTTCACGGACAGTTTTCGGCCTCACTTGTACCAGCGGCTACACAAATTTCACGTCATATTTTCGCCGAACGTCATATTTGTGCCAGCGGCGACACAAATGTCACATCATATTTTCGTCAAATTTCACGTCATGGTGTCTTCCATGAAAAGGCTCACAAAAGGTTAATGTAAAAGGTAGCGAAATATAAAGTATTATGTTAGATATAAGTTTTTGATGTCTTGGGCTGTCGAATTTTGTTAATAAAATTTTTTGATTAAGGTTTTGAAAAGTGTAAGAGGGTGTTGGGTTTGTCTCTGAAAGAAAATTTTCTCTAAAATTTTTCTTAGTAGCAATGATAAGAACGGAAACATGAATTCTAATTAAATTTTCTAAAATTAATTATATTCATGTTAGATAAATAATTATTCAATGAATATTGATAACTTAAGAAATCACAAATATTACCTAGAAAATAGAACATTTGGACAGACAAGTTAATTCCCTTGTAACAATTTTTATAAGGTCAATAAGTATAGGCATAATGCATGACACAAGGGAGCATAGTAAGTTCAATTGGTTCAGCTACAATGGATAAAGCAATGACAATTAAAATTAGGAAAACTATTGTAACCATAGTCCATAAAGGAATGGGGCTTTGGTATGACTAGTGCATGTGTCTCACTATCTGTATGTATTAACCTGATGGAAGATATGGTGGGGTAAGCCACAATATTTAGGATATAGTACCCTATTAGACTAGATGTATTCTTGAAGCTTTATGAAAGTGTGCCTAAGGAATGAACTAGCCTTGTAGCCTAGGGCATATTGGAGTTCATATATGAGGATGAGAAATTTGTGGAGTGGTCCATGAATGAAGAATGAACTGTAATTCACACATTTATAATATCATTACTACTAGAGAAACATAAAATCAAAAGAAAATAAGAGAAAATTTCTCAAACAAAGTTTTACTTGACATGTGATACATAGAAATGGGGTGACATTCCCATCTCAAGTGGACATGACCCATTTCTCCTACAAATGTCAACATAGAGAAACATAAAAACAATTCAAAAACATGGAATTTAGAAAGGGGTTGAAGAGTGCATTGTATTTAATTTTTTTTTTTTTATTAGGGCATGCTTGAACAATATGCATATGCTAACAATTTATAACTTGGCATATTATATATTGTTAGTGATTTCTAGAACCCTATTGTTCAAAATGTGTGATTTGTAAAATGTGTTGTGTAATGTGTGTGATCTCTCCCACTTTTAAGATGGTGACTCCATCCATTATAAAGCTCCATGATGGATGGAGTCACCATCCAAAAAGTTGGATAGATCACACATTTTACATAGTATGATTCCTGAAATAACTAACAATATGAAAAACTATGGAAGTATCCAATCACTCAATATTATATATTAGTAGAAAATAAATTATTGAAAAAACATAAAATCAAGAAGATGGATTATGATATATTGGTAGAAAATAAATTATTGAAAAAAGACAAAATCAAGAACATGAATTATTATATATTGGTAGAAAATAAATTATTGAAAAAACATAAAATCAAGAAGATGGATTATTAGTGATTAAGACTTACAAATTACATGAATAACACTGAAAAAAATGAAAAAAAAACCCTTGGTGTATACTTATGGTATATTTTTTAACAAATCCCTTAGTCTATATTTGTAGAGTGTGGAAATAGTTATACAACAAAATAGAACAAAACAGTCACTCTTGTTTCAATAAGAGATTTCTCACATTGATTGCCATAAAATAAAAATAAACCCTTACACTCTTTGCTAGTTGCTATGATTTCTTTACCATAGAGATTTCTTTCATGAAATAAAATAAGACTGTCACCCTAGTTGCTATAAAAATATGAAAACAAGATCCTCACCCTAATTGCTAGTTTGTATAAAGATATCCAGCAATGTAACAAAATCCTCTTGTAAATTTCTACAACAAAACCCTGGCTACTAGAAAAATTTGTGGAATGCCTAAAATTAATGAAACCCCATATTATTCTAATGAACAAGTTTATTTCTATAATATTCTCTATAATATTCTTCTAAGTGCCCTGGAATATTATATATCCTTTCAAGAAAATTTTTATTCAATTCCTATTTTTTTTCAATGTCCTAAAGTTATAAAAAAACAAAAAAAAAACAAAAAACCTAATGATTGTAGAAGTAAAACTATATCAATGGAATAGAAAGTATTGCTAATTTGTTTTTCTTAATATAGAAGTAACCTACAGTGATAACAAGTTAAAATAGAAAATGTTAGATTGTAATAAATGAATAAACCTCAAATTCTAATAAATCAAGGAATATAGCATGTTTTGTTAGTAACCAACTCAGAAACATTGCCATATTTTCAATGTAAATCAAACATGGACACCTCCCTCATACTTAACTTCTTTATAAAGAAAAATATTCCTAAGACTTAGCTTCTTTATAAGGAAACAAGTTTGAAATAAAAGGTGATGTGTTTCTCATGATATTTCCTAAACTTTTTTATATACCAACCATATCCAAAAACTATATCACCTTAATACCTGTGGGATAATGTAATTCCACCTTGGTATATAATAAATGTTTTAAATGGTATTTACTCCATGATGAATGAGGGATATGTGGGATAATGTAACTATTACCTAATCTATACACTATTAATTTCCAAAGGAACACTGTAGAATTGTGTATACACTATTAATTTCCAAAGGAACACGGTAGAATTGTGTATGCCCATTCAAAATAAGCTTAATTATATATTTTTATAGAAATTGACACATTATGTCCAAGCATGGAGGCATCAAAATCATTCCCTTATACAAAATGATGTTAGTGAGTCACTAACTAATAACTACAGCCTTTACCAATATGAATTACATATCCAAAGGTTAGCCTTCTTCTTTTTCTTCCATTAATAACTCAATTATTCTCACATATTCGACTATTTCCTATTATTGGGGACTAGAAAAACCAACAACATTGTGATAAAAATATTCCAAGAATTCATTTATACTGCCAAAAAAATAATAGTTTCTATTTCAAGTCAACAAAACAAACCATAGATGATAGTGTAAAGAGTGTTAGAGTGAGATAAAGGACAAGGGGGTTGGTGATTAGAAGGGAATTAAACATCACTCATGAACTAGTTGCCCCCTTTTGATGGTAACATCAATTCCATATTTAGGTGGGTTTGGTTGGGGATTTTCTCCATCCGTTTTGGGAATTTTTGAATTTTGCCACAAAATATCAATGAAAGTTCTAATAAATTATGCAATGCAGTAATCCATTCACAAATCGGTCTATATTCTTATATATATTACCAAAACAATCTCACTATGAACAATATGTAAGAAGGAATCATGATATGAATAACGGGTTGTTAGAATGGGTTTCTTGAATACAATTATAAATTGACCAAGCTATAAATTTACTATGTTCATATGGAAAATAAATGATAATAGGGAATTAATGGTTATCTAATGAAAATGGTTATCTCTTTTATCATGGTTATGACTCCTTTTTCCAACCTCACTTGTAGTGTGTACTGAACAATCCTACCTTATGTTGCCATATTGTTTAACCAACTTCTCTCTCCTTTGGATTGTATATTCTCTACATGTTCTAGAAATAAATAAAATCAGACACACACACATAATATGAAAGGAACTAGGTAATGATGTTGCAATGAAGAAGTTGAGTTAAGAATAGTCTTAGCTCCTTCTACATGAGTGGTCATGATATTTTTATCCCCTTCTTCCTAAGTACTCTTAATTAATGTATATTTAACTTTTATATATAACATTGCCCTCCCCTCAAGAAAATATTTTTCTTAAAATCATAGGTAACCATGGATGTTGTTGACTAAAATGTTCACATTAATAAAAAATAATTCTCTAACACAATAAGCAAATTAAATTGATGATTTCCTACTTGCAAAATTGAACCCCTATCTTGGAATAAAATAATAACTCCTCCCTTTGGAATAAAATAGTAAGTCTATAATTAATTCTAAAAAATAATTATCTAAATCAATAATTAATTAAATCAATAATTAAATTAAATTGAGAATCTCTTACTTGGAAAATTGAACCCCTATCTTGGAATAAAATAATAACTCCTCTGTTAGAATAAAATAGTAACTGTAATTAAGAGAATCTAACTCTTCATTACAAATTCAATGTATGGAAAGAGCATAAGTTATTCTCATTAAATGCACTTGTAACTCCCTCATTCAATTCTATTTGTAACTCTCACCAAATATTATCTCATCTCTAAGTGTAACTCTCACTCTCCCAAATTTGAATTGTAACTCCTTAAGATAAGCCTACCTTTCTCTCTATTGTTGGATGAGTTCCACTTCTCCTCAAGTAATTCCTACCTCTCAATTTGATTCTCCTATTATTGGGTAAAGGAATAAATTCATTTTGTAACTCCTCTCCTCATGTATTTAATAAAGAAAAAGGTGAGAATTGAGAGTAGCATGTTCACTGTGAATAAAAAGAAAGATTTTTTAGTAACAGAAAAGTGTGAACCACATGATATGTAAGAGGAGGAGGAGATCTCCAAGTAAAAGGCATGTGCACTTCAACAGGAAGTAGATGAGATATTGGTAACTTTATGCATTCTTATTCTCTGCCTACTCTACTCAACAATTGAAGAAATACAATAGAAGAAGAATTGTTCAGGTTTTCCCCTTTAGGGGTTTTTCTGTGGTCATTGGAATTAAATATAATTGTGTCATATTTTTTCTTTGTTCCCTTCATATGATCATGAACTTTATGTTATATATATAATCATTGATCTCAAATGTTTTGAAGAAGAAATCCACATTTTATGTAATTGTAACATTGAACATTCAATTTTCTCGGAAGCACATTTAGTCTTCTACAAATTACATTCAAATTAATGCAAAGTACATTCTATTATATTTAGTTTTTGAAAATTAAATTTACTTCTATCCATTTTTCTGCAAAGTACATTCAATTTTTTGAGTAAGACTTTCAAGTTTTATTTTTTTCCCAATACAACACCTATGGTTTTATTTGAAGCATCATTAGAAATGTGACCTGCGCAGTACCAATTTTTCACTTTGAAATTGGTGCTTCGGAATTTATGTTTCAACAATTCAAAATATTTTTGACAAATATAATTCTAATGAAATTCACAATCTTTGGTGAGTAATTTGAAAAGTGGTGAAGAAATCTTTGTGAAGTTTTCAATAAAACTTCTATATTAACTTGTGAATCTAAGAAATCTTCTAACATCTCTTTAAAATGTTGCTACTGAAATTTTAGATATAACCTCAACCTTTAATGAATCTGCTTTGATTAGAACACTTGAAATAGTGACCCAAAAAATTCCTTTGTTAAAAATCAGAATGATTTTTAAATGACTTAATGAAATATTAACTTCCTTACATATAATAATGAAATTTTCCAAATTCTCCATATCCCTTACAAAATTATTCACATAAAGAGTAAAATCATCTATATAAACTTCTACAAAATCATCGATCAAGTGAGAAAAGATACCTAATACTACTCTATGAAGTGTAATAGGGGAATTATGCAAAACAAAAGGGTATTCCATTTAAGCATACATACCCTGACATGTAAAAGTTATCTTATCTTCGTCTTCTTATGCAAGTTGAATGTGATTGTATGTGTTGAAACCATCAAGAAGAGAGAAATACCTCTTCCCTTCTAATCTATTTAATACTTGATCACCAAATGGTAATGAGAAACGATCTTTACAGTTTTTTTATTTAATTATCCATAATCTATGCATACTCTTAACTTTTAAGTTTTCTTAGGCACACTAACTAAGTATGAAACCCATTGGATATCTCAAATTAGCTAAATAAAATTCACATTGAGAATTTTTTGTAACTCATCTTTAACAATCTCCCTCATATTATGATTCATCATTCCTTGAGGTTGTCTTACAGGTTTGACACTATCTTGTATGTAAATTTTACACATACATATATTTGAATTAATTCCTTTCATGTCAATATATTCCCATGCAAATATAGAGGAATGTTTTTGTAGTGTATTTATTAACTATTTCTTTAGAAATTCCTGGAAGTTATTGTTAATGTTTAATGTTTTAAGTGGATAAATTTCTATAAGAGAATTGCCAAACTTTTCCATTAAGTTTAATAACATTTTAGATTGTGAAGATGAAAAGTATTCAATATTGAATTCTTGTTGAATTTTTTGCTCTAATATATGCACACAATAATTTTGTTCATAATATGATGAAAAATAATGATTATTCATTAAATTCACTAATTAATCTTCCTCATAATTTTGTGAGATAGTTAAAACTAGTTTAATATATTCATAATTTCCATCATCTCCTTCCATTCATTTCCCATTCTATATTTCAATTATTTTTCTTACTCACACATATGCTATGAAAGTTTTAGTAGTATTTCCACTCGAAGTGAACATGTCACTAGACCTGCAACTTTATGAATGCATATTAGCTAACCCTAGCCTACCAAGAATCACGTATGTCATCATATATTAGTTTTTGCAGTTAGTATCATAAAATAAATAGAATGCTCCCATGGATATAGTAGTACTTAAACATATTCTAATATACCCTTACATTTGAGAAAATCTATATCTCATAATTCCAATAAAGTAGGAATATATTGAATATTAGTTAATTTCACCTTATCCATCCTATTATTTTCAAATAATGTTTATATTTGCACATAATGCAATCAAAGTGTTTGGAATTTCCATTCCATTGTTATGCACCTTTACAATTGGATTAAGTGGACTTAAGTATTTTTCAATTTTTTGTTTTTGCATCATAATGTTTTCAATATTTCTTATCAATTGCACTCTTTAGAACTATTTACATTCTCTTCTAGGATTTTCAATACACAACTCCTTTATTTCTATTGGAAAAAAAGGGATTTCTTTTCAAGGTTTAGGTAATGGAATTTTGATCCAAATATTTTCAAATTCATCTAACATGTTATAATCACATAAAACTATTTTCTTATCTATACTTTCATCAATTTGTAATCTCTTCAAAAAAGGAGGATTTTGTAAGGAAATAGATCATTGCTTAGCTATATGAATTGTAGGAATTGATTTTATTTTGTTTTCATCTATTTGTGTATGAATATATTCCTTCTAAGGAGTAATTTCTTGTTGAGGATTTTCCTCCTCTTCACGAGATTTATCGTCTTTATATTCTTGAATGAAAACAAGGGGTATTTTATTATATAGAAATTTAGGAGATCTAACATGGACATCATTTAAATATAGAAGAGTTGTTATATAAGCTTGAAACATTTGGGTTGGATATTATAAATCGATTGTTAAGGAACTTTATTATTGGGATTAGCGAGTACGTAAGAAGGTAATTCATTTAATTGAGGAAATGAAGTACATAGTAATTGAAGGGGTTGCCTTGTAGTCAATTGAGGTTGAAATTATGGATGGGCACATTTTGGAGGTTTGGGTGCAGAATAATTTTGAGGTTGATATTGAGGATATTGTTGGAAATAATGAGGGTAGTCTGTGTTTCTACCATAAGAATGTTGCCATCCGGTTGACCAAGATGAGTTTTGTGGCTCATGTGGACAAGTTTTCCATAGTAGCATGGTGCTCCAATCACTTTGTGGTTGTGCATAACAAGGAATTTCTCCATTAGGATATACTGCCATACCTATTTGATAAGGCTCCTAAGGTTGTCTATGAACAACATAACAAGTTTGGTTTGTGTGACTTGTCCCAACTTACTTTTTGAAAATATACATGAGTCCTCATATTAAAGGGAAGTCCTCTGTAGCATGAATCTCTGCACATATAAAAAAAATCAATATTGTCAATAGAACATTCTCATAATGAATGTTTCTTCCTACAACTAGGATAGAAAATAGAAAAAGTAACACTTTCACCTTTTTTCTTGTTTTGTACACTTAAAATATCAATTTGTTCACTATTCTTCATGACCACATGGTTGAGGGCTCATATGGAGTTTCTACACTATCTAATCAACCTTTGGGATGTAGATGAAGATATCTTCATCATAAAAGGCAAGAACTGGAACTGGAGTAGATGGGCATCTATTTCATCACTAGATTATCCTCCGGAAGAGAAGCAATTCAAGTCTTTGGATCTCGCTAAGGAGGTGAGATTACCAGGAGTATAGTCCATAGATACTGCCTTGGTGCCGAGATAACCAACAAAGGAAACATGAAGATTGCAACAATCACCAACAACCTCATTCTGAGAAAAATTTTGTTCACCATGGCAGGTGTATCTAGAACATAATATGTGCATGAGGCTTCCAAGTCTCAATTTTGGTATGCTATCACATGTTTTACCCCCACCATCTTCAACTAGTGTAAAGGCATCTTGGCGAACATGAAGTGACAATTGACCAAGGGTAAGCACACACACCTGAAGCAGTTAGGGTCTCGTTCTATACTAGTCACCTTCTTCTTGGAGCGAGTGCCCCTCTTCTAGTATCAGTGGGCAGAAGTACCACATCCTATCCCACGAGATTTGAGGCTCCTGAGATGGAGCCAACTCATGATTTTTTCAAGCTTTATGATTTTTATAAAAGTGTAAGACAAGACACAACTTATGATAAATGTGCAGAGGTGGGACTAGAGAGACCGTGAGATGTGTTACCAATAATACGATGAGCTGCCCATGATAGTGGGTGAAGGCTACGAGGAAGGGGCTGACCCCTTAGGAAATATGGAGTGCAATCTGGAGGCAATCACCCGAGGGGTTAGATATTATGCCATTATCAACAATGTTCCACTAGATTGGTAGAGACATACTCAGGGAGTCTTTGTGAGACTGCATCAATTTCTAGGGCAAGTGATGAGAGCCGTTTCGTGCTATCATGAGGTATTTTACACATTTTGTAGGGTTTTAAAGCCAAATGTCTCAGAACACTTTATTTTTTGACATTTTGTTGTAAACACCGAGGAAGATGTGATATATATATGCATTTTTTATTTCTACTTATGTGTTCATAACATGATTTTATTTTTTCAAATGATGTAAATGTCTATCAAGAACAAAATTTGTCAATGCATCACTTAATGTATTTAAATTATGTGGAATATGTTGATATGTAATGTAATCAAAATTTATTTCCAGCAATGTAACACATAGATACATATGCAATATTTATGGATTTCTTACTCAGTAATGATTGTTTAATTGTAACATAACTTGCTCTAAATCCAAATTGACAACTATATCCCTAATTCCAAGAGAAACTTATTCTCACAAGAGTTCAATAACTCCACTCTATTCAAAAATATTATTGGTTCTTCAAACAAGGAAGATACCTTGTAAGTTAATCAACTCGTCATTAGGGTCATAGAGTACCCATGTTGTGGAAGAGAGGTTCTGCATGCTACAATAAGCACCATGAGCAGAACCAATGTAATTACTTGACGACATCTCCAAACCAAGTTTGCAAAGAAGAAAATAGATGGCAATGGAAAGTGTTCTCTTAAGACAACGAGAGTCTCTTTTAGCAAGCGACTAACATCAGATCATGAGGGACAATCCTTAATGTAATGATACTCCTCACAGATGAGGCAAGGATAATTTTTCTTTCTTCGAGAATCATCATCAACACAAGATTTAGGAGGGTCCTCTTTTGGGGCATCAACTTTGGTCGTAACTTTTGATGAGAACCAATATTGTAGCAAGAAAGATGCAACTCCTTGAGCTACTAGCTTTACTTTATCAACCTAGGGTTTGTACAAACTTCGAGGTGACAGTGTTGTATACACAACTGAACTTGATGGTTCTGTCTCTTGTTATTTTTCAACTGGCGAGAGAGCACTAGGATCTTCAGGTGAGACTACTATGGATTCAGAAGAATATTGATTTCTAATCAAAGAAAGAGGAATGTACTCTAAGAGAAATCTTGTCTACTGCAATAAGGAAAATGACTTAAATCATATGCTAAAAAAACACCATTCGATAACCAAATACTGAGAAACTATGCTTCACAAGAATGCCAAGCTAACATGTATGAAATGCTACTATCCTAAGCATGGAATTTCAAAACATGAAACACCAATGTTGTGCATGTAAAAGACTGAAATATATTTTCTTCTTTCTTTTTATTATTTTTATGGAAAATCAACTATGAACCCTAATCTCTTTTGATGATATGGCAGGAGGATTATGGATGTTGGAGAATGGTTGGGAGGTTTGGGAGACCCTTAGGTACCCTTGTGTTTCTTCCTATGGTTTTTTGCTCAATTTTGGCCTCAAAACAGGCCACTACATGAAAACCTACTCAATGTACTAAAAACCTACATGATTCCCTGTATTTCTACAAGATATAGCAAAGAAGAGAACGATTGGTGCTAGAGGTGATTGAAGGCTTAGGGAAGGTGGTATATAGGTGGAATGGAGTGAGAAAATTCCAAGGGTCACTTAGAACCCTAAACCATGTTTAGGAGATGGTTGGGTTTGCTCAACATGCTTAGAGGAGTTTTTTTGTAAAATGATGAAATTGGTGAAGGTCTTGTTGGAAGTGAGGAATGATTATGGATGGATGAAGTTGGAAGGTGGTTTCTCGCTATGGGATATCTCTCTACTAATGAAACACTTTCTCTAAATCAAACATTGTTATTTTCCAAGAAATCATGTGAACAAGAAGAATTATAATAAGCTATAAAAACAAAGTTTAATGAGCTAACTTCCTACTTCATGCATGAGGAAAATTTCAGAATGAAATGGAATTATTGATGATATCTATTGTAATACTAAAGATGGAAGAGATGGTAGCTAATTCCTACACTTGCAAACATATCAAATGTTGGTTCAAGTACAGTAAATCCTAAATTTGATGAGAAAATAGAAATCCGTCTTTTTGGGGCTGCATAGGGGTCCTTTCCTCAAATCATGATCCTTGAAGGAAGAGGTAAGGTCAAGAAGTCTACTAGCATGTTTGTGATGCTTGTTTCTTGTAATTTCCTATAATGAAATAATTCTAAGGATAGTTTAGTCATGAATCTATGAAACCAATCTAAGCATACAGATACAAGAAGAGTAGCCTTTCCTTCTAGGGTTGGGCCCTAACCAAAGAGCTTCATCCCTATGAGTTAAATCAATACTCGATCATAAAAATGCTCATTCTCATCAACAAAACAAAAAATTCCATAGCAATGTATTCCACAAGTCTCGAGCTCAAAAATAACTAGTGTTTATACAAAAAAACAATGAAACCTAGTGAGGCTCTAGGCCTATTTCTTATACAATTAAATTCCCCAATGACTTCCTTAAATCTAGGGAGGCTTGACTCTCAAACTGAAGATCAACTAAGTCCTTGACTATCACTTGCTCGGTTGCCTTTTGATCTTCATGACTTGGTTGCTTGCACTCTAAGTTGGTGTGATTAATGGAGGAATAATTGGATGAGGGAGGAGTAAATGAGGAGGATTTACCTCCTACAATCTCTCTTCCTTGTCCCATTTAGGTTACAAACCTTAACCTTTCCAAAATTCCTTGATTTTCTCTTTCAAACCTACATTCAATGAATATTAGTCCACTAGGCATGACATCACACTTTAACTCATGTCATTAAACAAAATATAATCAAAACATGTAATAAATTGTGAGAAGAGTTGATTTGACTAAGCTAGGAGGTGACTTAAGGTCCATATAGTTACCCAATGATGAGGTTAATCATGACCCCCATATTGAAGGTGTTTCTCATCCTCTCAGCAACTCAATGAATGTCCATGTCTTTCATAGCTCTAGTGGCCTCATTGACATCCCATGTTTCTGCCATGGTTTCTTCTTCTTATGCATAGAATCCTACCTTCCTCTCTACCTCCTCCCACTACTTTCTCTCTTCCTGTTCCTTCTCTCCTTCTAGCATCCCCAAGAGAAGTGGTGGACTGAGTCTCAAGACAATTCAATTGAGTTTGAGCCTTTGAATGTTTTGTTTGTACATGGGTGTCATGTTCAATGCTTCTCCCATCCTTTGAGGAGAATGGTACTCTCTAATTTTCAAACTATATGGCAAAGTATTCCATCACCTTTGGAAATATTGCATGCTATCATCCCCCAGCAATGTAAACATATCCCCAAAATGTGTAATTACTTGCTCTTTGGCAGGAAGATACAGGGCTACAAGTTGAGGATCATTTGCAATTCAATTATATGTTCTAATGACATCCATTGGACTCGAATAATTAGCTCTTATCATGAGAGGCTCAGTTTGTTCCATTGCCAATATCTTCTTCATTTCTGTAGCCTTTGCTTCCTCATGGTTCATCCATGATGCAAAACCCACCAACTGTAAAGCCGACAACTTTTGATTAGGGTTTCATACGTTCATATATGTCAAAGCCATGTTATGCAACTAGAGCCTAGACATCTTATCCATATACTATATTGTACTTTTATCACAGAGATCAATGAAATATCTATAATCTTAGTATGGCATACTGACTCTCTATGCAAGGGTATTGATTTAGAATAGTAGCCATTGTTCCTTAAGGTATAATACATAGGACTTAGTTGGCATCGTGCACTGGATGGATTCCAAAGATGGAGTGGCCATGGATAACAAATGATTCTTTATTTCTTACAGTTGTCATTTCAACCATGCATTTTCTGGCTCTAATTGTGTTTTCATATGGCCTCAATGTCCCTTAGCCTACTTAGTTTTATACCCATCTCCTTGAGCTTTTCCTCCATGTGGCCAACGTCCTACACTCCCTTCAACTTGGTAATCTACATCCATCTATGTGTTCTGTCTCTTTCTTTCTCAATCTCAAAGAATAATGGAATGGAAAATCTTTGTGTAATGACCCTCCCCCTCTCAATAAATCTATAGTAGAAGTCAAGGTTAGGTTGAGCGCTAGGTTCCCTTAGTTGTGGCTCCTCTCTCCTTGTTTCTAGCTGCTTACGTCCTTCCTCATCCAATTTTTAAGTTTCCTGTAGGTTCAACAGAGTTTCTTGTAGGACTACCTCTACTTCTTGTAGGTCTCACTATGTATCTTGTAGGATGTCTTTTCCTTTGGATGAGATGCATCTAGTTATATGCCTTATCACATAGGTGATAGGAGGCTTAGGTGAGGTTTGCAATGAGGATCCTTCTTCTTGAGTTTTTATAAGAGGAGCCATATTCTCTTACTATTTAGGTGAGTCCACAGTAGTAATGGGAACCATGGTTGGAGATTGCGGTTTTCCCTGCCTTATCATGAACATTGATTGGAGTTTGGGGTTTTCTTGTTCTAAAGTATAAGTGGGTTTGCCTCTGTTGTTTTCCTTTTTATTTGATAGGGGTGTTGAGGGAATTGATGGAAATTGTTGTCTCTTTCTCAGTGGGTTTTGGAGACACCCTAGGTGACTCCTCCTTATCTTTTGCCTCTTCATTTCCATTGCCCTTGTCACCTTTTTATTTCCCCTCTTCTTCTCCTTCGAGATCCTAATCTTGTTTATCAATGTCCTCCTTAACATATTCCTCTATTTCTTCATCACCTTCTTTCTCTTTCTCTTCCTCTTCATCCTCATCTATCTCCTATTCATACTTCTCTGCTTCTTCTCCAACTATTTCAGACTCTTGTCTATCTTTTTCACTCACAATAGGGCTAATATCATATGTGAGGGCTTTGATATCCTCATTTGTCAACATGTCTCTAAAAATTTCCCATTGGATAGGAATTTTGAGGTTTTGGAGGGCATCTTTTATATAATTCTAATTAACCCATGGTGGGCAAACTATTGGTACTTTCCTTCCTACACCTTTATGCTTGTATCTATGAGTGATTGCAAAAGGAAGTATGGTATGCTAACCATATGGTGAGGAGGTGTTTCTACTCCAAACCTCCATTCTTCAAACACCCTAAAGTGATAACCATAAACCATACTATACCTACCTTCACATGATATGTATTTTATAAGGTGGTAGCTTACCTCATTCCAGGGATATGGTAGGCTTGTTCTCCTTACTCCATTCTTGTCTTCAATGGGCTTCTCTCCCTCTAAAAAGAATTTCTTTTTGGCAGTTTGGCTATTACCCTTGTCTTCCTTTCTCCAACACACCCCTAGGGGAAGTGTGGTAATTCTGCTTATGAGTTCAGGGGTGAACTCTATGGGGGGGGCCCTCACCACAATAGTTGACATGGGTTCCTGTTAGTGGAATGATGGAGAGAGCAAAATCTCGGGCTACTTCATCATCATACCCTCTTCATTTCTAAAAATACCCCATCCAATTATGCCTAGTGAAGATTTATAGCACAGGAGGGTGTTGGTGAATCCTCATACTGTTGATGGGCTCCCTTCTATTAAATCCCCCCATGATTTTGTCTCATGAACTTTGAGGAGAAGATATGTATGATAAAAATTTTAATGAAGGAGGAAATGGGACTACAATACTTGTGGAACTATTTGCTTACATAACTATAAAATCCAATCAAATTGGGAGATTTTTCTCTTCGTTTCAAATGGAAAAATGGAAGGAAATGTAGAGCCTACCTCCTTATGGTGCTTGTTGTAGCCAACCTCTATGTTTCCTTCTATGAAACTGCTCGCTCCCAATCCTATAGACTCCCTAATTATGTCCTGTAGGATTCCCCATGTGATCTTATAGGAAATCCTCTGCACTATAAAGATGATTTTCTTCTCTTTCGTAGGTTTCTTGGGTATGAGAGCGACTTTTCCAGAGTGATCCTTGAGAATATGGATGCATTAGTGCATGAGGATCAACATTTATTTCCTCTTATCATCGAGTTTAGTGAGGTGGTGTGCTAGCAACTGAGGTACGATCTTTCCCATTTTTGGATCATTGGTCCCCATTACCACATCATCATTCCCCTCTCCTCATAATCAACTCCTACTTTGGGCATCTATAGCTCAACTACTTCTAATGTCATTCTTTTTTCTTTGACTTGACAGCTGCCACATGTGTGGGGACTAATTTTTTTGTCCTCATTGACTGAATGAAGTTGGCCAGGTTAACTCTCCACCTTTCACATATAAACCAACTCATCCACAATCTTTACATATTTTAATTAAACTATGCAAATGAGAGAGTGAAGCAAGATACTTCCATATGGTGCTAATACCTTGTTGCAATTTTTTGAGGACATGATGTGCTTGTTTTTGTGCGGTTGCATGTTATTTCTTGCTCCTTATATCTATATATATATATATATATATATATATATATATATATATATATATATATATATATATATATATCTTTCCTCCTTGATTTCCTTGATGTGCAGGTACGTGGTGTTCAGGATGAATGTGGTGCTACTACTATCGAGCTTCTTCTACCCTTGGATCTTCATGTTGGAAGCTTGCTCCAATGTATGATTTTCATTCTGTGGGATAGGTAGCTACATGATTTCCTACATGATGTGTTGTAGCTGCTTCTCCCTCAAATTTTAATTGTTTCCAGTGCTGGGACTTGAGGATGATGACATGGATAGAGAGGAGGCCTAGAAGTGTGAATAATGAGAAATACACTCACGTGCTACCCTCCTCTACTCTCTGTTTCATCTTTTCTCTATGTTTTCTCTTCAAGACAATGAATTTTTCGAAAACTCATTGTTATTTATGATGGATGCAGGGGTGATTATGGTGGAGAGAGGTATGGTGATGAATGTGTGATGTAGGGTTTTTTATTTTTGGACATGGGAAGGTCATTTCCTAGCCCTAGAGTTGCTCATTTTACGATTCTGAAGCCACTGTAATTCCTACAAGATCATCTTGTAGGTTTTTAGGGGATCCTATAGGTTTACAGGGAATCCTTTAGGTTTACAGGCAATCATGTAGAAAACATAGTACCCTTGCAAATTAAGGCAAATGAGTGAAAAAATGGAAAGAAATGGTGGAATCATGAAGGATAATGGATGAAGAAATACAAATATGAGTGGAATAGGTCCCTCTTTTATTCTCCTTAACTCTCTGATTGTCCTCCTACAGACCTGGAAACAATTTTTCATGATTTTTCTTTTCTCCTTTTTCTTTTCAATTTTCTTTTGAAAGAAACTAGTGTGCCTCCAACATGTTTTCATTCTAGTTGCTTGCCCTCGACGCCTCAAGAGAGGTTTTCACCTAGATATATTTTTATTTCTCTTTTTCCCTTTTGTTTTGGACGCCATTGGGCCACCACCAGAGGTATTCAACCTGATAATGGGACTCAAGTGCCTAATGGAGGCTTTCTCCTCAGTCCTTATTTTTCATTTTTCTTTTTTCACTGACTTGCTGAGGGAGGAGCTAAAACTTGTTCCACCACCATCACTATTTTATTGATACCATCAATGAACTCTTGCCTTGACAATGATCTCCTATAAATATTTGTTATGTGCCCATTAACAAGTAAAGGGATGGTCTCTACATCTATGGTTCTAATTTGCACTGAACCATTATCATGACATGTCTCCATGCCATAAGGCACTAACCATATTTTCCTTAAATTTCCCTTAAAGTATTTATATCTAGAATCATATAATAAGGCCTAATCACCTTCTTCAAATTACTTATCTTTGATGTTCTTATCATGCTAGATATTCCTCTAAATTTGAGTTAACTCTATGTATAGGAGGGCCTGCGTTTTGAGCTCACCTAAGCCATTCAACTAGAGTAATCTCTCTTTCTTGCATTGCTAAGATCTAGATCTAGTTGGGCTGCCATCCTCAATGTGCTATACTCAAATCCAATGGACAATAGAGCCTTTTTCCTATAGACCAAATCCTAGGGTGTGAATCCAGTGGTGGTCTTCTAGGTGGTATGACAGACCCAGGTGGCTTTAACTACTTTATATACCCAATATTTCATGTTGTTGCTAACGACTTTGGTCACGATGCCCTTGAGCACTTTGTTGGTGACCTTAGTTTGCGCATTAGCTTTTGGGCGATAGGGAGTGTAGGTTCTATGCTTTACCTTATGCTCGCTTCACAGGTCTTCAATCATGTTGGAGGTAAAATGCCTTGATCACTAACGAGTTCTCTAGGGTACCCAAATTTGTGAAATACATTCTTCCTTAAGAACTCAATGACCCTCTCCTCTGTTGCTGCCTTAATTTCCTTAGTTTCAGTGCACTTACCGAGATAGTTAATGCACATAATGATATACTTGTTTTTCTTGGATTGAGCATCAATAAGTTCCAACAAAGTATGTGCCCCACTTGTCAAATGGCTCAAAAATCATTTTAGGCTGCAAAGGCATTTCATCTCTTGGAGTACTCTTTCCCATCCTTTGGCACCAATCACATTTTAGGCAAAATCTATGGCAAAGCATTTAGGAGTACTCAGAATTCAGAAAGATGACTATAATGTTGTGTATCTGTCTAAATGACCAAGTTGTACTCCTCAAGTATTTGACGAGTATGCACGACAATTTCCATGAGCAAGTGATGTTGATCAAGCCCAAAATGTTGGATGATACTTATTTATAGGCACAACACCTCGAGAACATAGGTCTAAAAAGAGCGTAATCTAGTGGATCAAAGAAAAAAGAGAAACAAGACGCCTATAACGATGGGAAGAAGAAACAAAAACTCGAAAAGTATAAAAATATGGTAGCCATAATACTTGACTGCAAAATTCCTAGTAACCACTATAGCGTTGATGGTGATACAGAGTAGAGGTTTTCGAAGTTGCATTGAGAGCTAAACTCAAAGAACACAAAGAAATATAATAAGAAGAAGAATATCATGACCATTAATTCACACAACCAAGTTGAAAAAAGCTTAAACATGGATGAGAAGATCTCCTATACATTAGTTCAAAAGGAGGTGAATCTCGGTATCCTTCAACAACACGAAGAGAAAGAAATGACCAAACTCTTCCATGTAAAGATACAGGTAAACAAGATGAAGAATCATGCTCTGTTTGACTCAGGATTGTAGGAAAATCTCATTGCAGTAGATCTAGACAAGATGTTAGGGATGGCGTGATCATCCGAACCCATATCCATTTGGATGGGTACATAAGGATGCAAAGCTTAAGGTAAAAAATTAGTGTAAACTTACATTTGTTATGAGTGTTTATTTTATTGATGAGGTAGATCTATATGTCGTTCCCCTTGATGTATGTGGAGTTGTGTTTTACAGTCCACACATGTACATGTGTGATGCTATATTCATGACGAGAGTTAACTAGTACCATCTCATCAAGGATGAAATATCGTTCATCATCAACGTGCATAAATAAAAGAAAAAAGTTTCACTCGTAAGTGGCTAAAAAGCCAATAAATTGATTAGATCGAGCAAGAAGTATGTTTTATTGCCTTTAAGAGAAAATTAGTCTATATATGAGTCAATAAGAGGTAAGGCATCCTTAGAGGGGTGTACTAAGAAAAAGAAAACAAAAATCGGGGGATTTGTTATAGGAATACAAGGATGTGTTCCTAGAGCCTAAAGGGATACATCCTTAGAGAGAAGTGGAGTATGAGATCTAGATATTTTCAGACTCCCCATTGCCAAATATTGGGTTGTACATTAAGTATGCTATAGAAAGAAGTGAGGTGAAGAAATAGTTGTAACAATTGTTGGAACAAGGTGTGTGGGTCACCCATCATCATTGTGCCAAAGAAGAATGGGACCTCACACATGTGTATAGATTATAGGGCATTGAATAAAATCATGTTCAATAAGAGATATCCCATGCCCTAGATAGACGATCTCATAGATCAATTGCAACAAACAAATTATTTCACTAAGCTAGACTCAAAGTCTCGATATCACCAGATTCTAGTCAAAGAAGAAGATACATGGAAGACCAGCTTCAAAAAGAGGCAAGGTTTGTATGAGTTGTTAGTTATGCCATTCATCCTCTATAATGCAATAACTAAATTTATGACATTAATGAATGATGTATTATTCCATTTTATAGATTTATTTGTTATTGTCTATTTGGATGATATAATGGTATATAGTCCTACATGGGAGGAGAATAATTCGTAGTTGATGCAGGTGCTGGAAACATTGAAGAAGCACAAGCTGCTAGAAAGTCTCAAGAAGTGTGAGTTTGCACAAGGGTCCTTGATGTATTTGGAATTTGTGATTGGTGGAGGATAATTGAAGACAGATCCTTCAAATATAGAGGTCATCATGAAATGGTTAGTGACTACAAATGTTACTAAGGTTATGAGTTTCATTGGAGAACCACAATACTTGGGGAGATTCATAGCCTTGTTTTCAGCACTATCAACACCACTCCATGACATAAAAATAAGTGGTAAGAGTTTCTAGCAGGGAAAAGGGTACTAGAAGGGTTTTGATGAGTTAAACAAGAAGATAAGTGAAGCACTATTTCTAGCATTACCAAACTTGCAATGGCCCTTTGAACTCGATACATATTTGACTAGTTATGTTATGGGAGTTTTCTTGATGCAAGTAAGAAGGCCTATTTTCTACCATTCTGAATTATTTCAATGAGGAGTTCTTAACTACCCTACCTATGAGAATGAGCTCTATGCCATGGTGCAAGGTGTGACGAAGTGGAAGAACTATCTAATAGGAAAGGAGATAATAATCCACACACGTCACGAGTAGTTACAGTAACTTTAGGCCCATAATAAGCTACAACAGACAAGGCACTACAAGTGGAAGGGGTTTTTGTAGCAATTTAATTTGGTGATTAAGTATAATAAGGGTAACACAAACAAGTTGGCCAACATGTTTTCAAGGCCACCAACATCAAATATTACAGCTTTAGGGACTCTTATGCACATGGATCCATTCACCGATGATGCATACACAGAGGAATATCTAGAAGATGATGGTTTAATATGTCATGAGAGTACCAAAGAACCCATCCATGTGATATTCTATAAATGAGACATGTTTTTAATGTCATACACTTTTCAATTAAATATCATGGGTAGAGATCTAAAGACCTTTTGAACAATGATATATTTTTTCAAAACTTCACACACTTTAATCATATTGGTTACTTCATCAATTCTGAGAAATTATTCTTCCACGCTTTCTTCTCTATGTATTTTTAATATTTCAAAACTCATTTTTAAGGTTTGATGTTTTTCCTTTCTAACTCTATCATCTCCTTCATGACTTTGATTGAGATTGACCCATACTTCATTAGCAGACTTCAAGTACATAATTTTTATGACTTAAGACTCACTAGCACAAAGTAAATGAAAGTCTTGGTTTTATCAATATTTCCATATAGGTTTTTACCATCAATGCTAGTGCGAGGGACATTAGGGACATCATAATCTACTAGAATAGAACTGTAAACATCTACTCTTAGGGACATAAGATAAGCTTCCAACTCAACTTTCAATAAGGCATAGTTTGTACCATGAAAGAGTGGTATCTTTCTTGGCTAGGTACCTTGACTCTCTTGCCTAGACATACTCTTCATGAATCTACCTTTGAGTGGTTAGAATGTTCGTGAAGGAACTTTTCTCTAATAACAATTATTGTAATAAGGAATTACTGAGAGGAGGGGTGAATCATTAATAGTTGCATTCATAAAACATTAATTGCAAACCTTCAATTATTTTCATTATTGTTAGTTATTTGAGAGAGCATTCATACTACAATAAACATGAATTGAAATATAACACATTCAAATAAGTGCAGTGAACAACATACACACAAAATGACTGAGGTATTTTTATTTAAAAATGAGTGTGAGAAAGCCACTAATATGTTTTTTATTATGATGTAATTTAAGCACCCACTTAATTGCATGAATTTTTTGTGAGCACCCATTCACACGAGGCCCCAATACCCTTCAAATAGAAAGATACAACTTTCCAAGAGGCACCAACCTCTTATGAATACAGGAAACTACCTTCTCTAGCCATTGTTATTCCTTTCATACAATTTTCAAATTGAAAATAGAGGATAATACATTAGACAAAAAAATAAATATTGTATAATACAGTACCAAGTCCTTTCATTCAGCTAGTTGAAGCCTGATCCTTGTTGCTCAAGTAGCTCTACTCACCACCATATTCTTCACTCTATCTCTCTTACACACTCACAATGATGAACAATTAAAATCACACAAATTCTACTTTCACTTTGTTTAATTACTGAGCACATTGTTGTTCCTCTGTAGCACCAGCAATACATGGCTTGCCATACTATACTCAGAAATGGGAGAAGAGTTAATGCAAAGAAAGGGTTGTGGATTGTTTTATATGTAGAGAATTAAGTCAAATTCAAGCTATTGAATCAAATAGCTCCTCCATCAATAACTACATGTACTCACAACATGGTTCTTCCTTTTTTCTCTTCAAGGGGCATAGGAGAATAGGAGAATAATACCACAAACACTCATTTTCATTTAACTCATGATAGCCTTCAATGAAGCTGAGGGGTGACCAACAACGTTTCACAATGGACTACATTAAATTGCTCATGTGCATCTCGGTCCTTCACTACCTTGAATGAGTCAGCAGTTGTATTTACTTCCATTGTTAATTCCCATATGTCAAGTCATTTATCTAAATCCTAAAGGATTTCCATTAGCACCACTACCAATTATGTGGATTTCATCCTTTAGCTCCCCTTAGATGTTTTAAGGTAATGGGACGAGATGTTGTCAGCACTCGCTAGGCCTTTAGGTGCCAAGCCCCTAAATTTTAACCCCTTCATGGGCCAAGTTACTCTCTTAATGCATCTCCACCATTGGTATCATTTCTACGAGAAATGAAAAAGGCTTGGCACTAAGGTCAGAGCTCCCAAGCCCAACACTTTTATCTTGACATTGCTTTAAACTCGATAAAGAAATTATTTCAAGGTCCTCTTAGAGGGATTATATGTCAGTTGGGGTCTACGATGTTATCAATGGCAATTAAGAGATGGTGAGAGGATGAGATGGATGAGATGTTTCACTGATGTGTCTTTTCCCTTACTTCATAGCACATTCAATTTGCACACAATTAACAAACTTTCTGGCTCTTCAGAGTAGGCTTAGAAATCCTATGGGGCCCTCCTTGTGCATTTTCGGTCATAGTCCTCATATTATAGCTTAAGTGCTGATATTTGTTGCATCCCATCTCAATGCTAGTAGGGGTGACATCAAATGCCAACATTCCAAGTGCCACCAAAGTTTCAGACAAGATCAATTGTCAAACATCCCTAGGATAGCTAGAAAGGGTATGCAAATAAGAAGATAATGTATAAAGAATAAAAAGTGGGAGAGCATGTATACATGCAAGTAAAACAAAAAAAGAGTGCATTTAGATTAGGAACTTGTGCTAAGTTGGTGCCAAGATTTTGTCCAAAATTAGAGATATTAAATGGAGTTGCCTTGGTGGCCTACCTCCTTATGTTACCAAGCCATATGAAAGTGAATATTGTTTTACATGTCTCTTTATTGAAAATGTATGTCCATGATAGTTTTCACCTCATTGATTAAAATTTAGTGCAAGTGGAACCAAGAGGAGAGTTGTAAGTTGAATTTCTTTCTTTCCTAATAACCATTCCATATGGTATATTATTGTTCATAAAAAAAAATATTTTTCTTTCTTTCCTAACAACCATTCCATATGATATATTCTTGTTCATATGGACTTCTTAAAGCTTTTGGAGATGGACAAATTTCCAGTATTTTGTTGATATAAGTGTGGTTTGTCTGTCTCTTCATATATCTGAAATATGATGCCTTCTGTCTTTCTAGCCTGTTACGTTCATTCTTAATTAGTCTTTCTAAGTGCATTTGTTTACATCTTTATACAAAAGGGATGATGGGTAACCTGCTTATGCTCTGACATTTTTGTTGCTTCTGAATAATCTAATACAGCTCGGGAGTGCCTGGTACTGTAGCATATCTCAAGGAAGTAAAAGAGACTTTCAAGGATAATAAAGAGAAATATGATGCCTTCATTGAGGTCATGAAAGCTTTCAAAGCCTGAAGGTCTGTACTTCTTTTATATAAAGATTGGCATTATCCATCAATACCTGTTATTTTCTTTGGTCTCCATTAACTACAAATCTTATTATTGATGACAATTTTTCTGGCAACTCTGCAGAGTTGATACGATTGATGTTGTAACTCCAGTAAAAAAATTATTTAAAGGCCATAATTCCCTTATTTTGGGTTTTAATATCTTTCTGCCTAAAGGTTATGAAATTATATTTCCTTCACGGCAAGTTGATTTTCGCTGAGTAACCAGTTATGTTAATAAGATCAAGGTAATGTAGATTAGCAATTATGTTAATAAAATAGAGATAATGCAGATGAGGATGTATTAGTTCTTTGATATTTGAAAGCTATTTTATATTTACAACCCAATTTATTGTAACTAGATGTGTTTTTGAAATGTTGAATTCCTATAGGACTATTTATTATAATATTCTTGTTTTGAAATTCTTGTTTTGGTTTATTGTTTTCAGACAAGGTTTCAAAGAGATGAACAAGTATATTTGAACTTTTTAAATATACTAAACATGTGTAAATCTCGGAACAAATCAATAGATGAAGTATACAAAAAGGTACTTTCTAGTGTTTTGCAAATATGAGAATATAAATATTAATTTCTTCTAATTCTTTTAAGCCATTTTATTCTATAAGGAATTTAATTCCATTTGTGTGTATGGAGGTGGAAACACTATTTTATGATCATCAAGATTTATTAGAAGAATTTAAGCTTTTTGGACCAAACTAGATAGGTTGAAACACTATTTTATAATCATCAAGATTTACTAGAAGAATTTATACTTTTTCTACTAGATGAGAGATTTGTTAGAAGAATTTGCACTTTTACTACCAAATGAGATAGGTGGAAATACTATTTTATGATCACCAAGATTTACTAGAAGAATTTATACCTTTTCTACTACATGAGACAGCTCCAACTCCCATTTCCAATGTGCATTTCTAGTAATTTCTATTGGGTATTTACACAAAGAAATTTTCGTGAATGCCTTTATCTAATCACTATGCTATATGTTAAAAGAATCAGTGACTATGCTTTATCAATGTAGTTGTGAAAAGTACAAACTTAGACAACCCATTGAAAGTTTCGTCCATTTTATATTAACATATAGTTATGAATGATGTCATATTATTGATTGCAAATTCCTAAAGCTATGCTCATTTTGCCAATAAACATTTTATTATTTAGTCAAAGTGGGTCAATATATTACAGACTCAATTCTATTCCATGTGAAAAGATTAATAATCTGTTTAGTGCTTTTAAAAATAACCATGGTCAATTTCACAATTAGAGTTGGTCTTGATAAGACAAAAATCAATAGTAATTTGTAGTAAAAGTTGAATTCAACAAAATAAGGCAGTGAAATGAAAATTGTTTGCCCTTCCTTATATTGTTGCCCCCAATATAGCATTTTAGTTTGTTTGTTTTTTTATTGTTTTGAAGCATATCCATGTTGAAATCTCTACAATGAATATTGTTAAACATAAGGGTATATTACATAATGTTAGCATTTTAGTTTGTTTTTTTTTCTAATGCTTTGAAGCATATCCATGTTGAAATCTCTACAATGTATATCGTTAAATTTGAGGGTGTATTACAAAATGTGGAACCAAATTTGTAATACACACTCAAATTTAACAATATTCATTGTAGAGATTTCAACATGGATATGCTTCAAAGCATTAGAAAAACAAACAAACTAAAATGCTAACATTATGTAATATACCCTTATATTTAACAATATTCATTGTAGAGATTTCAACATGGATATGCCTCAAAGCTATAACAAAACAAACAAACTAAAATGCTATATTGGAAGTAGCAATATAAGGAAGGGCAAACAATTTTCATTTCACTGCCTCATTTTGTTGAATTCTACTTTTGCTACAAATTACTATTGATTTTTGTCTTCTCAAAAATAACTCTAATTGTGAAATTGACCATGTTTATTTTTAAAAGCACTAATAAGATTACTAACATTTTCAGATGGAATAGAATTGAGTCTGTAATATATTGACCCACTTTGACTAAATAATAAAATGTTTATTGGAAAAATGAGCATAGCTTTAGGAATTTGCAATCAATAATATGACATCATTCATACCTATATGTTAATATAAAATGGACGAAACGTTCAATGGGTTGTCTAAGTTGGTACTTTTTACAACTACATTGATAAAGCATAGTCACTGATTCTTTTAACATATAGCATAGTGATTAGATAAGAGGTCTTCGCCACAATTTCTTTGTGTAAATACCCAATAGAAATGACTAGAAATGCACATTGGAAATGGGAGTTGGAGCTATCTCATCTAGTAGAAAAGGTATAAATTCTTCTAGTAAATCTTGGTGATTATAAAATAGTATTTCCACCTATCTCATTTGGTAGTAAAAGTGCAAATTCTTCTAATAAATCTCTCATCTAGTAGAAAAAGTATAAATTCTTCTAGTAAATCTTGATGATCATAAAATAGTGTTTCAACCTATCTAGTTTGGTCAAAAAAGCTTAAATTCTTCTAATAAATCTTGATGATCATAAAATACTGTTTGCACCTGCATACAGAAAAATAGAATTAAATTCCTTATAGAATAACATAGCTTAAAAGAATTAGAAGAAATTAACATTTATGTTCTCATATTTGCAAAACACTAGAAAGTACCTCTTTGTATACTTCATCTATTGATTTGTTCCCAGATTTACACATGTTTAGTATATTTAAAAAGTTCAAGTATACTTGTTCATCTCTTTGAAGCCTTGTCTGAAAACAATAAACCAAAACAAGAATGTCAAAACAAGAATATTATAACAAATACTCCTATACTAGTTCAACATTTCAAAAACACATCTAGTTACAATAAATTGGGTTGTAAATATAAAATAGCTTTCAAATATCAAAGAACTAATACATCCTCATCTGCATTATCTCTATTTTATTAACATAATTGCTCATCTACATTACCTTGATCTTATTAACATAACTGGTTACTCAGCTAAAGTCAACTTGCCCTAAAAGGAATATAATTTCACAGCTAAAGTCAACTTGCCCTGAAAGGAATATAATTTCATAACCTTTATACGGAAAGATATTAAAACCCAAAATAAGGGAATTATGGCATTTAAATAAATTTCTTACTTGAATTACAACATCAACCCTATCAAGTATGCAGAGTTGCCTAAAAAATTGTCATCAATATTAAGATTTGTAGTTAATGGAGACCAAAGAAAATAACAGGTATTGATGGATAATGCCAATCTTTATATAAAAGAAGTACAGACCTTCTGGCTTTGAAAGCATTCATGACCTCAATGAAGTCATCATATTTCTCTTTATTATCCTTGAAAGTCTCTTTTACTTCCTTGACATATGCAATATTACCAGTCACTCCAGAGCTGTATTAGATTATTCAGAAGAAAAAATGTGAGAACATAAGCAGGTTACCCATCATCCCTTTTGTATAAAGATGTAAACAAATGCACTTAGTACGGAGCTGTATTAGATTATTCAGAAGAAAAAATGTGAGAACATAAGCATGTTACCCATCATCCCTTTTGTATAAAGATGTAAACAAATGCACTTAGAAAGACTGATTAAGAATGAACCTAACTGGCTAGAAGGACAAACCGCATCATATTTCAGATATCTGAAGAGACAGACAAACCGCACCTATATTGACAAAATACATCTGTCCATTTAAAACCATGAACTCCAAAAGCTTTAAGAAGTCCATATGAACAAGAATATATCATATGGAATGGTTGTTAGGAAAGACAGAAAAATAAATTTTATGAACAATAATATACCATATGGAAAGGTTATTAGGAAAGAAAGAGATTCAACCTACAACTCTCCTCTAACTATTGTTCTTCCTTTCATACAATTTTCAAATTGAAAATGGAGGATAATAAATTTAGACAAAAATATAAATATTGTGCAATGTAGTACCAAGTCCTTTCATTCAGCTCTATAACTCTCCTTTGAAGCGTGCTCCTTGTTGCTCAACTACCTCTACTAACCACCATATTCTTCACTCTATCTCTCTTACATACTTGCATACTCACAATGCTGAACAATTAAAATCACACAAGTTCTACTTTCACTTCCTTTGTTTAATTACTAACCACATTGTTGTTCCTCTGTAGCACTAGAAATGCATGGCTTCCCATACTATACTCAGACATGGGAGAAGAGTTAACCCAAAGAAGGGGTTGTGGATTGTTTTATAGGTTGAGAATTAAGTCAGATTCAAACTATTGAATCAAATAGCTCCTCCATTAATAACTACATGTACTCACAACATGGCTCTTCTTTTTTTCTCTTAAAGGGGGATAGGAGAAGAGGAGAATAATACACTAAACACTCATTTTCATTTAATTCAGGATAGCCTTCAATGAAGCTCAGAGATGACCAACAGTGACGTGATACATTAAATTGCCCCTATGCATCTTGTTCCTTCACTACCTTGAATGAGAGCTCTCACCAATTGTATTTACTTCCATTCTTAATTCCCATATGTCAAGTCATTTATCTAAACCCTAAAGTCTTCCCAAGCCCAACACTTTTATCTTGACACTTCTTTAAACTGGAGAAATAAATTATTTCAAGCTCCTCTTAGAGAGATTATATGTCATGTGGGGCATACTATTTTATCATTGGCAATTAAGACCTTGCAAGAATGAAATGTTAGGTTGATGTGTCTTTTAGCTTACTTCCTATGGTGTCCTCCTTATGCATTTTCCATCATAGTCATCATACTATGGCTTAAGTGCGGATATTTGTTGCATATCATCTCAATGCTGGTATGGTTGACATCAAATGGTAACATTCCAAATGCCACCAAAGTTAAAGACAATATCAATTGTCCAACATCCCTAGGATAGCTAGAAAGGACATGCAAATAAGAAGATAATGCATAAAGAATAAAAAGTGGGAGAACATGTATACATGAAAGTAAAACAAAAAAAGAGTGCATTTAGATTAGGAACTTGTGCTAAGTTGGTGCCAAGGTTTTGTCTACAATTAGAGATATTAAATGGAGTTGCCTTGGTGGCCTACCTCCTTGTGCTACCAAGCCATATAAAATTGAATATTGTTTTACATGTCTCTTTATTGAAAAAGTATGTTCATGATAGTTTTCACCTCATTGATTAAACTTTTCTGCAAGTGGAACCAAGAGGAGGGTTGTAGGTTGAACCACTACAAGTATTACGTCATAGAGAAATTATTCTAGAGTCATTACCTACATTAAATTGCAATGGAAGCACTTCTCCAAGGAGGAGGCGACCATAGATGTAGGGTAAAATGCTTACTCTTAAAATTAAGATAAATATATTAATGTCCCTAAAAGGTACTCTCCAAGTGAGTATAGTAGAGATGTTGCAATGTAATGTTTATTTTCACTAAGTCAAATTACATAAAAATAAAATAAAATAATAATCAACAATGACCCATGGTATTGAGAATTCATGGTAGTCCTCTGGAATATAATCAATTTAAAAGTGTAAATTAAACAAGATTTCTCTTTGGTTGCCAAGAAATTCCATCCCTTTGAGTCTGTGATCCGTCTTTAAGATTGATCTAGGTTGATTTAATTTTCCTGTTTAAATAAACTAAGTTCCATATAAATATCATAGGTATTTAGCACCACATTGTTGTATTTATTATTATTATTCTTATTTTATTTTAACCTAATTTAAAACTTTACATTACTTCACATTACTCTTATTATTTAACTATTCATTTTAAATAATTTAAGGTAATTTAGAGGCAAAAATATCAAAACTTGCAATATCTCTTGTGCTCAAAAGAAAAGTCTCTCTCCACACCATTATTAATAACATAAATATATTATATTATCAATAATTATTATATTTATTCATGTTCATTTTATACTTAATAACTTATTAAAAAAATTGATTTTATTATTTAATAATTAACTTTCATAATTATAATTAAAAAAAAACTAAAAAAAACCTTTTTTATAAAATTCTGATGAGATAATTTTTACTGAGTAGAACCATCCAAATTTACAAAATAAAATCCTAAACGGTTAAAGCTTGGATTTATAAAATGAAAATTGTGTGACCTCGGTCGAAATGAACACTTTCAGAAGCCCTTAAAACAAATTATTTTACAGCGGGTGGGCTTAGTTGTGTGAGCTACTGATACCAAACAAGTTTTTCAGTTTCGTGTTATATAGTAGTATAACTGTGGTGGTAGGATAGTTATTCCGTGAAAGTGAAAGGAATGTATACAAATATTCATGTAATCACTAAAATGAATGATGAAATTATTTGTAAATGAATTAGTTTCACCTCGCGAAAACTGGGCTTCATGCAATTATGTTTAAAATTTTGATTCCGAGATAATGATATTCACTATAATTACCCATAATACTATTCACTGTAAGTACAGTGAAGAACACTGTTTTACTCTCTCAGAATCCTCATTGGATTAAACCAATTTAACAGAGGTAATGCGAAGTTATTCAAAAATTAACTTCATGATTGTGAATATTTTTATATATTCATTTCGCCTGTAACTGAATATATTCATTTCGCCTGTAACTAAATATGTTAACAATGTAAATATTTTATGGTTAGGAAGAGGCACACAAAACAGCAAAAGGTTACAATAAACGAGAATTCATCTTCGACCAATGGTATCATATTGTAGGGAAGCAACCTAAGTTGCTATGTTTCTCTCCAACCGCAAACATTCTCAGAATTTTCACGGACAGTTTTCGGCCTCACTTGTACCAGCGACTACACAAATTTCACGTCATATTTTCACTGAAGGTCGTATTTGTACCAGCTGCCACACAAATGTCACATCATATTTTCGCCAAATTCATGTCATGGTGTCTTCCATGAGAAGGTTCACAGAAGGTCAACAGCTCAGGATAAATTCGATGTCATTTCCTTAAAGAGGGATAATCTATTATCTAGTTTAATGTAAAAAGTAGCCAAATCTAAAGTATTAGGTTAGGTATAAGTTTAGGATGTGCTTGGGATTCCTTGGGAAAGGTTTTGAAAAGTGTAAGAGAGTGTTGGGCCTTTCTCTCTAAGACAATTTTTTCTAAAATTCTTCTTAGTAACAAAGATAAGAACCAAAACATAAATTTTAATCAAATTTCCTAAAATCAATTATATTCATGCTAAATAAATAATAATTCAATGAATTCTGATAAATTAAGAAATCACAAATATTAGCTAGAAAATGGAACATTTGGATAGACACGTTAATGTCCCTTTAACTATTCTTATAAGGTGAATAAGTATAGGCATAATGCATGACACAAGGGAGCATAGTAAGTTCAATTGGTTCAGCTACAATGGATAAAGCAATGACAATTACAATTAGGAAAATTGTGGTAACCATAGTCCATACAAGAATGGGCCTTTGGTATGGCTAGTGCATGTGCCTCACTATCTCTAAGTATTAACCTGATGGAAGATATGATTGCTAAGCCACAATATTTAGGATATATTACCCTTTTAGACTAGATGTATTCTTGAAGCTTTAGGAAAGGATGCCTAACTAATGAACTAGCCTTGTAGCCTAGGGCATATGGGAGTTCATATATGAGGATGAGAAATTTGTGGAATGGTCTATGAGTGGATAATGAACTAGAATTCACACATTTATAATATCTTTACTATTAGAGAAACTTAAAGTGGAACTAAAATAAGAGAAAAGTTTTCAAACAAAGTTTAACTTGACACATGGTACACAGAAATGGGGTGACATTCTCATTTCAGGTGCACATGACTCATCTCTCCTACAAATGTCAACATACGGAAACATAAAAACAATTCAAAAGCATGGAATTTAGAAAGGGGTTGAATAGTGCATTGTATTTCATTTTTTTTTTTATTATGACATGCTTGAATAATATGCATATGTTAACAATTAGTAACTTGGTATATTATATATTGTTAGTGAGAAAAAATTGTGATTTGTAAATTTGTTATCTGTGTAATATGTGTGATCTCTCACACTTTTAGGATGGTGACTCCATCCATCATAAGGCTCTCTCTAGTCTGTGATGATGGATGGAGTCACCATCCAAAATGTTGGATGGATCAAGCATTTTACACAGTATGATTCCTGAAATAACTAACATTATCAAAAATTGTGGAAGTATCCAATCACTCAATATTATATATTGCTAGAAAATAACTTATTGAAGAAAACATAAAATCAAGAAGATGCACTATCAGTGATTAAGACATACAAATACCATGAACAACACTGAAAAGAATGAAAAAAGACCCTTTGGTCTATACTTCTATGTTTTTGAACAAATCCCTTAGTCTATATTAGTAGAGTGTGGAAACAATTATACAAAAAAATAGAACAAAACACTTACTCTTGTTTCCATAACAGATTTCTCACATTGATTTCCATAAAATAAAAAGAAACCCTTACACTCTTTGCTAGTTGCTATGATTTCTGACCTCGTTACCATAGAGATTCCTTTCATGAAATAAAATAAGACCTTCACCCTAGTTGCTATAATAATATCCAGAAATAAAACGAGATCCTCACCCCAATTGCTAGTTTCTATAAAGGTATCTAGCAATATAACAAAATCCTGGTGTAAATTTCTACAACAAAACACTGAGAAATTTGTGGAGTGCCTGAAATTAATGAAACCCCTTATTATTGGACTGAACAAGGTTCTTTTTATAAATTTTTTCTAAGTGTCGTGGAATATTATATATCTTCTCAAGAAAACTTTTATTTCAATCCTATTTTTTCAATGTTCTAAAGTTATAAAAAAAATAAGAGAGAGAATCTAATGACTGTAGAAGTAACACTATATCTATGAAATAGAAAGTACTGCTAATTTGTTTTTTTTAATATAGAAGTAACCTAACGTCAAATTCTAATAAATGAAGGAATATAGCATGTTTTGTTAGTAACCAACTCAGAAACATGACCATATTTTCAATGTAAATCAAACATGTACACCTCCCTCATACTTAACTTCTTTATAAAGAAGCAACTTTGAAATAAAAGGTGATGTGTTTCTCATGGTATTTCCCAAACTTTTTTATATACCAACCATATCCAAAAACTATATCACCATAATACATGTGGGATAATGTAATTCCACCTTGTTATATAATAAATGTTTTAAATGGTATTTACTCCATGATGAATGTGGGATATACCTATTTGACATAAAATTAGAGTTTGTTCTCACCTATCTATACACTATTAGTTTCCAAAGAAGAAAGTTTGAATTGTGTATGCCCACTCAAAATAAGGTTAACTAGCATTTGCACCTAATGTTGGAAAGGAAACTTTGTAAGGCATAATGTGTGGAAGAATATTGAAATGTGAATGGGCTTTTGTGGGCTTTTTTGAAAGCAAGGGTCCATGATTTCGAGTTTTAATTTGAGGAAGCCATGCCGCAAACTTTGAAACGGAATGCAAGTAGCCATAAATATGCATTGAACTTGTTTAGAGACCTTTGTTTGTAGTTGGTAAAAATTGTGGAGTTAAAGGTGAAGATAAATTAATGAATCCATGCGAACAACAACCGTGTGTCCATATTGATTTGGATAGGGTTATTTAAGAAATCATTATTCAAATGGGAAATTAAATTAATATGAAGATATATTGACAACATGTATTATATTCATTAAAATCAATTCATTTTGTCAACAAAATATGTTAAAACCCATTCACAATGAATTGGTTGTGAGGACATAAACTGTCAAGATAGTATTGATCTTGAAACATCCTTTTTTAAGTTTGAAATGGAAAATACAAACAGTGAATTGTAACAGAAGATGTTCGTGAAGGAATATAATATTCTAAAGAACATTGTGCTTGTCATTCCATATTTGAAGTTGTATGAAAACATCTTGGAGGCATCGAAGACGTGAAGAAGAAGTAATGAACCTGCAAAATGTATATTTTGTTAGAATTAGTAATATGTACATCAGCTGCGGAAATTTATTAGTAATACTTTGCACGTGAGTTGTGTTAAAATGAATCTCGAATGAATGGAAATGAGGTTACCTTTGCTATGGGGATTTATATATTGTTAGTGGAAGATGCATGGTGAATAACGGCATATTGGACACCATTGGAGGTTAATGTGTAGTTGGAGATGCATATTTTTTGCTTTCCACTCTACTTGTAGTTGCTTAGGTATGCTATTTCGGAGTCCATCTGTCTTGTTGCAAAAGAAAGAAAATGTTAGAATGACATGTATAGATAATATAAAGACATTCTAATATTTTCTTAATTATTAATATTGATTAAAGTTGGTTCTTGTTGAGAGATATGAAAAGTATGTTATGAAATCGAATGAGGTAAATAAATGGAGGAAACATGCTCGTGATGTTAAAGTATGGGTTGGAGCATATTATGTGGAGGTGACATTGAACGAAGAATTTCTTCTGCGTGTTTTCTGTGAGCAATGTTTTTGTTGTCCTTCATTTTACTTTAACAGTTGCAACTTAATGCGGGGCTAATTCGGAGATCTTGTAGAGAAGGTACTCTTGAAATAGTTGTGAATGTGGGACCTTGATGTTCTATTTTTTCAATGTCAAATGCTACTTTTGGAAGTGTCATACCTTGAGATTTATGTATGGTTAAAGCCCAAGCCATCTTCAGTGGAATTTGTGCACATCCATTTCTTTTTACTGCTGGAATAGGCAAGTGAGTGGGGTTTCTTTCATCCCAAGGAGGCACAATGTATTTGGGAAAATCTACGACAACAAATGTTCGAATTTTTGGTGGTGTAGTTGATTCTTTGTAAACTATGGTTACAATTTCTGTGAGGGAACCATTAACAAGTCTGGCTGAAACCCAAAGGTTGGAAGTCAACATAACCATTTTGCCATTGCATAGTAATACAATTCACTCAAGTTGCTCATCTTCTGAGGAAATGTTGGAATATGTGTTGTCATCTTCAGTAATGGATCTTGCTATAGGAGTGTTTAGAAATTTCATCATTTGCTTATTATGTACCATTGTTTGAGGATTTGTTGGAAATAGATGCATGGAATCATGGAATGAACATATTTCTTCTTCTGTTAAAAAGGAATTCGTGCGCAACATGAGTACGTTGTAGTCGTCGATTCTTGGATTTGCATCTCTAACGTTCTGAAGAATGTTCTTGAAAGTAACCTGTGCGATTTTGTCACCTTCTTGACGAAATATTGTGTCTAATGTGATGACTGTGTTGAAGGTTTTCCACAGTACACTTTCGTGGCGCGTCCCTCCATATAGAGGTATGTCTTTGACAAATGGTAGCTGACCGAGATCACCAACCAATATAATGGAACAACCACCGAAAGGAGTGTTTCTTTTGTGTGGAAATGCCTCCCTAAGACGTTCATCAATATGGTTGAGAAGCTTTGGCCCAATGAAGCTCATTTCATCGATTAGTATGTATCTTATATTCCTGAGTTCTTCTTGGAATTTTGCAAGAGCATTACCTTCTAAGGGCATAAGATCCCTTATAGGAAGGCATAGAGCAAAATGGATTGTTGATTCTTGTATGTTGAAGGCAGAAACCCTTGTAGGGGCGAGGAGCATGATCGGTGAAGGTTCTAGGCTTGCAAGACTTATGAGCATATCCTTGATGCAATTAATAAGGAGGGATTTTCCTGTACTAGTTGTGCCTTGTATTATCATTCTGAGAGCGGGTAAATAATACTTCTTAGGAAAATGATTAGAAATAATATTTAGAGCTTTTTTTTGCATTAGAGATAATGTAGTAAGGGTCACCATGATATGTTGATGTTTTTGAAGAATGCGGTGGATGGAGCAGCTATTCTCAATGAATTGTATGGCATTACTTTTTAGATCCAATGGGATAGTGGTATGGTTCCAGTTATGGATGTCATGAAAGCCACAAAGACCAAGCATGTCAAGGTCATTTATGAGAAGCTCATTTGTAGGGTGTAATTGGGAAAGTAATTCCCATTCATTTATTTCCATGGTGTCCGGAGGATTGGTTTCATGAATAGTTGAGGTATCATTTGTGACAGATTTCAATATCAGAGAGTGTACGGTGTTGATGCCAAGGTTTGTAGAATGGATGAAATGTTTGCCAATTTGCGTTGGAGGAGTAACATGGTATGACATGAACAATTGCTTTTGTAGGTCTTTGTTTCCATTTGTTTGTTTTGCGACGAGGATCATATGACGAGGATCTTCCCAATTCTATTGGTGATGTGGATTCTAGGGTAGAAGGGCACTTGATATATGTATCTATGATGTGTGGGGATGTAGTGGAGGTAGTGTTCGTTTGTGTATGGCGCATAAGAATTTTTTGGTTTACATTTAAAGAAATGAATGGTCAGATACATAATGTTAATGGTAATTTTTGCAGTACATGGTAGGTTTCCTCTGCGCCAATGTCACGATCAACAAGGGTTTTTGCAAGAAATTTTTGAAATGCGGATGTTGCTAGGTGACCAATGGGTGAAGCGAGGAAAATTCTACGTAGCATGTGGTGAAAGCTTTCATATTTTTTTTCTGCTTTGGATGCATATTTGGCGATATAATTTTGTACACTTTGTATGGAGAGTCCTAGTTGGCAATCAACATTTTCACGCCAAATAGATAGGATGGTAGGGTTATGGCTATTGAGTCGATTGTCATTGTGAGCAGGGGTGTATGTATTTTGGTCATTGGAATCAATGAATAAGGTCGATTTTGGATGTAATTCCCATGGTACATTATAACGACATTAGAGTGAGGATCCATTTTTTCATGGGCATGTGCTTTCTGAGAATTTTGTGTGACATTCAACACAATTGACGACCTATTCATAGTCACTGAAAGGATTGGTTCTGAAGATTTGTGGTGTGGGCAATAGACAAGGGTCTTCAGGATTTGTCCAAGTAATTTTTTTGTTTGAATTCAAAGGAGTACGAGGGTTCCAAGCGGAAATATATTTGTCAAAGAACTGCCTTGTAATGTCAACTGCTTCTATGTCTTCCCAGTTGAGGTTTTCCATATCAGGTGCATTTTCTATCCAAAGGAAACCATGGATGTGCGCAGATCCCCTATGTTTCCATTCATACCTATCAAGTATGTGTTTTTGTAAGATAATTTTGCAATAGGTGAGGAATGTTGTTTCAAGTTTTTGGAAAAAAATACGGGAGAATGCGTACCTGTACCAGTAATATTTTGTATTCAAGTGTTTCTCTAAGATAATCTCACGAAATGCTGTGAATCTATGGTGCATATATCGTGATGTCAAAATGTGGGTTAGGGATAATGTTATCATTTCTCCACTTTTGTTGTTTTGCAATATCAGAAGGAAGACATCCAGGCATGATTGCATGAATATCAGGCCATTTTGTATCAGGCGCACTTAATGTGAAGAAGAACGTTGGGCAACTGAGTTGAGATGTCATGTTTGTTAATTCATTTTTAGCTTTGTGCTAAAATTATCTTGTTCCACGTAAAGAGGTACCGAATCGCATGACTTGCTCTCATTTAGAAATTGTTCTAATCAAATGTTCAGATCTTGAATAGATATTGGGAAGTTATATGTGATGTTCTTTTTCACAAAAATCAATGTTGTTGCTTGACTTCTATGTCGCATCATGAGATTATATATGTAATAATGAAAGCATGGGTGCTTTCCAAATCTGTTATCATAGTAATGTATGAGATGAAGTGCATATTCATGTAATTGCACTACTTTCATTCTTGGCTGATTTGGCATTGGAGTTCGTATTAGAAAAAGGGTGGGGAAAGCCATAGAGAGTATACCTTTTGTGTTGTATTCATTGAGTGGTGATAAACCAATTGTTGGCCACTCAATTGTAGTATCAGATTGGTGGTTGTAAGCATGTAAATAATGGTGGATTTCTTGGATTTCTGTATTTGTAGTAGGTATGATGGGTACGAATGATGATGTTTGGTTTACGGATGGGTCTGTGGAATATTCGGTGAGTTCATGTGGTGGTTCAAGTGAAAAGTGGATAATGGTTTCTGTAGTATTGGAATGGTGAAGGGCAGAGGAGACATCGGTGGGGATTTCTAGTCACGATGCCAGTGCGTTGGTACCAATATGAACATTCTTATAGTATGGGTCATTTGCGAATTTGTATTCTAATGCAGTGAGAACGTGATGTCTACTGACAATGAAATCATAAGCCTTATGGTCATTACTATGACACGTGACAATTAGGATGTCCAAGTTTTCAACACGTCGTGGCAACATGTTAGCGATTTTTGTAATGTCTTGAGGAAAACAAATTGTATGGCCATTGTATTTATATTGGCCAGCACGTGCATGTGTTACTTGCAGTATAGGGTTAACCTTAGTAATGATCATTTCTTATATTTGTGAAAGAGATGTAAGGATAGCTGGTAGAGGACGAGGGTCCATGTTGTTTGATAATGAGAAGCGATGACCCTTTGTTTCAGAGATGCATCTGGAGCAGCAATGCATGTGGTTGGAATTGCGGATATGTATTCCAGGAATATGATTCAAGACAAATGGAGCATGGGCATTTAGGTGGAAGTTTATCAATCTTTGCATGAAAATCTTGATGTGCTTGATTAGTATAAACGTTGTTGAAATCATGTGCGAAGGAGGGGTTAGGGAAATGAGGCATGGATGTATTTGTTTGAGAGGTTTGCTAAGAAGATAAAGAGTTTGATAATTGCAAGAGAGGATTATTTTCAGGGTGGGCCATTTCAGAACGAGGAATGTTAGTTTTCCTTCTGTTTTTTGTGTTTTTGACATTCTTTGATGTCTTTTTTTTCTTGATAAATCCCACGAAGATGTGCATTTATTCATTCTTTATTTGTTGCATTATATCTTTGAGCATGTTCATTATTAGAAGAAGAAGCCATTCACAAACTTTATGGTACCTATAAGCAAGAGATGGGAAAAGAAGAATGTTATTTGGAGACAACAACCATGTTATTGTATGAAAGCGAAAGAAGGGTAAAAAATTCAAGCGAAAGCGAAAGAAGGGAAAAAAATCTAAGTTTTGAATAGTTTTATGTGAATTTTTTTATTTGAATAACGTGTTTGAAAGAACATGTTAGTATTTTTTCTTTATACATGTAGATAGTTTCATGTGTAACGTAGCAAGTTACATCATTTTTTAAAAGGAAGAAGATGATAAAAGAAAAAAAGAATGTGAATTTGTCTACTCACATAATGCTAGATACAATGGAGGACGAATACTTATTTCAATGGTATATAAGAAAATTTCGTAAGAATGCATGCAACAATATATCCTGTAAAGTTTTATTTATAAAATTGGACAATAGGAATTTTCAAAAGCAAGGAATACATTTTGCAATATTTATCTACAATATCGAGATGTTCTGAGTTTCTTGGAGGATGTGGTTGCATTCTGTCGTGAAATGAAACTTTTCTTCTTTTATGATAACGCATTTCAATCGTGGCACTTCTTTAAAAGTTTCTGTATTCATTGATAGTGTGAAGATATGATCTATTCATAGAGCTTTAGAGACAATTTCCTTGATCAATTCTCGATCTGAAGATAATAAATAGAAGTCTTTGGCATTATTTCCAAGAATTGTAGATCCCATGTCTTCGAAAGCAACAGTTGAAGCTAATTCACGAGTGTGATCTTGTATGTCGATTTTCAATAAGTATCTGTAATCACAGTCACTTACTTCAGCATTGCATTTTGGATAGAACCACATCCCTGTATTTTGTGGTATAAGTTTTTTCATGCATTTTTTCCCACCAACGATCAACGGGCAAGAAATGTAGTAAAAACTATCCATCCCAATTTTTGTTATTGTGCCCTTTAATTGGAAAAATGTTGGTTTCTCTAAGGAATTCATATTGTAAATGTCAGCAATTGCTATTTTTTTTGTTGATGGCCAAAAGGAGATCTTGTTGTCAAAGATGTAGCAGCTGCACTTGACCCTTCTTTTTTAAACCATGACTTTAGCGTATGGGCCTCTTCAATGTCAGGATCTACAAGAACAATGGATCTCATTGTAGTGCCAATGTTTTTTCCATTAAATTCTCCAACACGCACATATTTGATTGCAATGATGGGGTTATTTCCTGTAGCACATAGGGAGGAGATTTCGTGTGACACGACATTAAAATTATCTCCCCAAAATATTGCATCTATGTTATACCCTAACATGTCTTGAAGTTGTACTATTTGTTTATTAACTTCCGAGTCGTCTTTTCTATGTACAGTGCATACACTGGAAATGTTTGTGACAACACCAAGAATATCAACAATGGAGTTTATGTTTGTTGTTCTGATATCATTAATTGATTTTATATTGAATCGCACTGTTGGATTATGTTCTCTTTCGTTGGCAACATGTTCTATGGTAGATGTTGCATTCAAAAAAAATTCTCAGTCATTCTTCAAGTGGTTGTATTTCTTATTAGCCATTTTTACATTCCCTTTAGAGACAATGTAGATAGAAGCAAGCCACCGAATCATGATAAATCAATGTACAAATCTAAGTTGTTGTAGAAAGTCATGCAGATGTATAGTAGATAATATTATCCAATGCTCTTAGGATTGCGAAAGCACCGTTCCTCCTCTCAATTTTCGTGGTGAAGGTTTCCACCCTAGTTAACACATTTCTACTTTTCTTCTTAGGTTTTGTCACAGGGGAAACTCTCTAGAAGGGCAATAAGCTTTGTGATAATCAATCTATGTGGGCACATGTTCTCTTGTGACAATCCTTGTTTGTGCATCGAATTCTATGATGCCTTGATCCTTGTTTGGCATCGAAATTCGATGGAGTTGACTTCTGCTTTTGGCAAAGAAAATGCTCAACTTAGGGCACAGAAAATGCTCATCTGAGGTGAGAGAGTTCTTTGAGGATTGATCTCTATTTTTCGGAGTGAAATTTCTTGATGATAATTTCTGTTGGTAGCGAGGTTCTGTGATGGTAAATATTTGTTTAGGTGTAGCAAGTCTGTGATGTTTGATCTTTAGTTTGGCAGTAGGATCTCGTGATGATCGATCTTTTTTGACAACAAGACGCTCTTTGGTAGAAGGGACTCTATCTAAGGCAACAAATGATCTATGTCCAGCATAAAGACTCCATCTAAGAAAACGACCTTGTGTAACTGATCATCGTGTGCATACAAGAGTATCTCTTGGAGGAAAGTGGAAAGTCTCTAACTGCGTGGTACAGGAAGTTACTATTGAAGAAAGAATAAAATCGCACAATTCTGGAATAAACTACTATAAAGCAACCAAACCTGAGCTTCTGAGATTAGCGGCTCTCAGTGAAAACTTAGTTACAATATTTGTTTAGTCTGAAGTTGGGGGACTCCTGTGTAAGTGCATTCTATAGCTGACGTTGCGTTTTCCATGGGGCTAACCAAGAATTGACTTTCCAAAAGAATGACCTATCGAGGTTCCATCTCGGTGATGCGAAAGGACTAGGGCATATCTTAAAAGCCCATACAAATGAAATTTAAGAAAAAAACCCTCACTTTGGATGTTGAGATTCCCGCGAAGGACAAAGGGGGACCTCGATGTCTGGAATTGGAGAGACAGACCTCTTTTCCAGAGGCTGGGAAAACATGTGAGTTTTAAACTACAAATAAACCCTAACACTTCCGTGAGCTCACAGAACGAAATAATAGAAGCAAGCAAGAACACTGAGTTCATACCACAGACTGTTTTTTTATTTCGGTTGTAGATGCTAAAATTCTCTATTGAACTCCAGACTTGGGACTTTAATTGGTAATTATGTGCCAAACTGGATTAAATTATTTGACAGCAATTGCAGTTAGCCTATAATTGTTTGGCAGGACAATGGTATATTGTTTAATTGCTATATATATATATATATATAATATATATATATATATATATATATATAGATATAGATATTATCTATTGAGTTATCTGGTTGTCACTGTTTGGTTTGGACAATATTGTTGAGTAAATTTTATAATCTGTGGACTATGGATGTTTGATATTAAAGTTGTCACCTCATGAAGTGTTACGAGAAAATTTCTGTATAAAACGTGACTGTGTGGGAAAACCTAGGACAAATTACCCTAGCTCACTACAAAACCTCACTTCATTTAGAGAGGCAAACAAATGTTAATTCTTACTTAAAATATGTGTGGCTCTCTTTAAGATTAGCTCCTTATTTTTAATATCTAATTAGATGTTACTCCCATCAATTATCCCAATTGTTTGTAAAATATGAGAGAAAAACTTTACCTATTAAATTTTGTTGCATGCCCATTTGCATTTAATCATCATTTCGACTTGTGAAAGTTACAAATCCTTGCTTTTCTTTTTTACTAAACTTATTTCCCATGGAGGAGGCTTTCTTAATGATGTTCTCCATATTTTCCTAATCTTAGAGTCTTCCAACATCACCTATTCAAGCATGATTTTGCCTATCGAATTGTTCTTTCATAAACCTACATGTATTAACACCCATCCTTTGAATGGTGAGATTTTGTTTGATTTTAGAAGACACACAGAGGGAGAGACAAAGATGTGACATGTCTTTTAGGCCTTTAGGTTGTGGTGGTTGTTTAATGCATCCCATTGCTTTTGTATAGATTTCCTTGTACATATTTGCACGCTAATAATCAAAGGAAGTATTTTATTTAAAAAGAAAAGGAGTTTCCATGTCTAAATACATCTAATATAGCACAGATCACTACATAAATTTCTAACTTTGGTGGATAGAAATAAGGTGATAATATTGAAGGCACAATTCCCACATAAAGAACCAAATATCTTCTCAAGGCCTTCAGAGGCAGTTGGACCTTGGATGGTGTCTGTAACTTTTTGCAAACATAGACTAATGGTAGTGAACCTGAAAAAGACGAGGGTTATGATCCTCGATCTCAAACATAGACTTATCACATTGAACCTTAACAAGACTAAGGTTACAATATTCAATACCAAAAATAGATTATGACAGTGAACCCTAACAAGACTAAAGTTATGATCTTCAAGACCAAACATATACTTATCATTATAAACATTAACAAGACTAAGGTTATGATCTTCAGTACTTCTAAGAAAAATCATACTTCCATTTCATATTTACAGGGGATGAAGTAGAGAACCGAGATCGCTACAGCATATACCTATGTGGGGTTCTAATTCACTCGCAAGGAAGAGGCCTCAAAAAGATACAAGCCTTGGCCTAAGTGATAGAAACTCAAGAAATAGAAAATTTAAAAGTAAAGGGGCCAAGTCTTTCTCAAGACAAGCATTCCGTGAAAATGGTATATGGATTCCTTGAACCCCTACTAAATGCCAATGAATATGAACATGGTGATCATAAATTCACAATAGAACAAATATATGCAAAAGCAATACATTCTTTCATACAGGCATACAGGTACCTACATTAACAATGGGCAAGAGAAATTTTGATTTAGTAGTAGACACAAGAAGAGATGAACATCATCTCTAATCTCTGTTGGGAAGAGGTATTCAAAAAACCACCTCTAAAATCAAGAAAGATGATAAGATCCCTATAAAGGTGGCCAATAAAAAAAACCCTCACTGTGGATGCTGAGATTCCCGGTAAGGACAAAGGGGGACCCTGATGCCTAGAATTGGAGAGACAGACCTCTTGTCGAGAGGCTGGGAAAACACGTGAGTTCTAAACTACAAATAAACCCTAAACCTGTAATGAGTTGACAAAACGAAATATTAGAAGCAAGAAAGAACACTTAATTCATACCACAGACTGTTTTTTTACTTTTGTTGTAGATGCTAAAATTCTTTGTTGAACTCCAGACTTGGGACTTTAATTAGTAATTCTATGCCAGACTGGATTAAATTATTTGACAACAATTGCAATTAGTCTATAATTGCTTGGTATGATAGTGGTATACTATTTAATTGTTATATATATAATATATATATATATATATATATATATATATATTATATATATATATATATATATTTCAGAGGCACTTGGACCTTGGATGTTGTGTGTAACTTTTCACAAACATAGACTAATGGCAGTGAACCTGAAAAAGTTGAGGGTTATGATCCTCGATCTCAAACATAGACTTATCACATTGAACCTTAACAAGACTAAGTTTACAATCTTCAATAGCAAAAATATATTATGACAATGAACCCTAACAAGACTAAGGTTATGATCTTCAATACCAAACATAAACTTATCATTGTAAACATTAACAAGACTAAGGTTATAATCTTCAGTACTTCTAAGAACAATCATATTTCCATTTCATATCTACATGGGATGAAGTAGAGAATCGAGATCGCTACAACATATACATATGTGGGGTTCCAATTCATTGGCAAGGAAGAGGCCTCAAAAAGATACAAGCCTTGACCTAAGTGATAGAAACTCAAGGGACAAAAATGTTAAAAGTAAAGGGGCCAAGTCTTGCTCAAGACAAGCATTCCGTGAAAATGGTATATAGATTCCTTGAACCCCTACTAAATGCCAACGAAGATGATCATGGTAATCATAAATTCACAATAGAACAAATATATGCAAAAACAATACATTGTTTCATAAAGTCTTATAGGTACCTACATTAACAATGGGCAAGAGAAATTTTGATGCAGTAGTAGACACAAGCAGAGATGAGCATTATCTCTAATATTTGTTGGGAAGAAGTATTCTGAAAACCACCTCGAAAACCAAGAAAGATGATAAGATCCCTATAAGGGTGGCCAATAAAAAAAACCATCACTGTGGATGTTGTTATCCCCGCTAAGGACAAATGGGGACCCCGATGCCTGGAATTGGAGAGACAAACGTCTTGTCCAGAGGTTGCGAAAACATGTGAGTTCTAAACTGCAAATAAACCCTAACCCTCTCGTGAGCTGACAGAACAAAATACTAGAAGCAAGCAAGAACACTGAGTTCATACCACATACTGTTTTTTTATTTTTGTTGTAGATGCTAAAATTGTCTGTTGAACTCCAGACTTGGGACATTAATTAGTAATTATGTCCCAGACTGGATTAAATTATTTGACAGCAATTGCAATTAGTCTATAATTGCTTGGGAGGATAATGGTATACTGTTTAATTGTTATATAATATATATATATAATATATATATATATATATATATATTGAGTTATCTGGTTGTAACTGTTTGGTTTGGATAGTATTGTTCATTAAATTTTATAATGTGTGGACTGTGGATGTTTCATATTAAAGTTGTTACCTCGTGAAGTGTTACGAGAAAATTTTTGTATGAAATGTGACTGCGTGGGAAAACCTAGGACAAATTACCCTAGCTCACTACAAAACCTCACTTCATTTAGAGAGGCAAACAAATGTTAAAGCTTTACATAAAATATGTGTGGCTCTCTTTAAGATTAACTCCTTATTGTTAATATCTAATTAGATGATACCCCCATCCATTATCCCAATTGTTTGTAAAATATGAAAGAAAACTTTACCTATTAAATTTTGTTGCATGCCCATTTGGATTTAATCATCATTCCCACTTGTGAAAATTACAAATCCTTACTTTTATTTTTACTAAACTTATTTCCCATGGAGGTGGCTTTATTAATGATGTTCTCCATATTTGCATAACCTTACAGTCTTCCAACTTCTCCTATTCAAGCATGATTCAGCCTATCGAATTGTTCTTTCATAAACTTACATGTATTAACTCCCATCCTTTCAATGGTGAGATTTTGTTTGATTTTAGAAGACACAGAAAATACTAAAATAGAGAGGGAGAGACAGAGATGTGACATTTATTTTAGGCCTTTAGGTCGTGGTGGTTGTTTAATGCAGCCCATTGCTTTTGTATAGCTTTCCTTGTACATATTTGTATGCTAATAATCAAAGCAAGTATTTTATTTCAAAAAGAAAAGCAATTTCCATGTCTGAATACATCTAATATAGCACAGATCACTACATAAATTTCTAACTTTGGTGGATAGAAATAAGGTTATAGTATTGAAGGCACAACTCCCACATAGACAACCAAATATCTTCTCAAGGGCTTCAGAGGCAGTTGGACCTTGGATGTTGTCTGCAACTGTTCACAAACATAGACTAATGGGAGTGAACCTTAACAAACATAGACTAATGGGAGTGATCCCAAACATAGACTTATCACATTGAATCTTAACAAGACTAAGGTTACAATCTTCAATACCAAAAATAGATTATGACAGTGAACCCTAACAAGACTAAGGTTATGACCTTCAAGACCAAACATAGACTTATTATTGTAAACATTAACAAGACTAAGGTTATGATATTCAGTACTTCTAAGAAAAATCATAGTTCCATTTCATATCTACAGGGGATGAAGTAGAGAATAGAGATCGCTAGAACATATACCTATTTGAGGTTCCAATTCACTAGCAAGGAAGAGGCCTCAAAAAGATACAAGCCTTTACCTAAGTGATAGAAACTCAAGGGATAGAAAATTTAAAAGTAAAGGGGCCAAGTCTTGCTCAAGACAAGCATTCTGTGAAATGGTATATGGATTCCTTGAACCCCTACTAAATGCCAATGAAGATGAACATGGTGATCATAAATTCATAATAGAACAAATATATGCAAAAACAATAAATTCTTTCATAAAGGCTTACACGTACCTACATTAACAATGGGCAAGAGAAATTTTGATGCAATAGTAGACACAAGCAGAGATGAGCATCATCTCTAATCTCTGTTGGGAAGAGGCATTCAGAAAACCACCTTGAAAACCAAGAAAGATGATAAGATCCCTATAAGGGTGGCCAATAAAAAAACCCTCACTATCGATGTTGAGATTCCTGCTAAGGACAAAGGGGGACCCCGATGCCTGGAATTGGAGAGACAGAACTCTTGTCGAGAGTCTGGGAAAACATGTGAGTTCTAAACTACAAATAAACCCTAACCCTGTCGTGAGTTGATAGAATGAAATATTAGAAGCAAGAAAGAATACTGAGTTCATACCGCAGAATGTTTTTTCTTTTTGTTATAGAGGCTAAAATTCTCTGTTGAACTCCAGACTTGGGACTTTAATTAGTAATTATGTGCCAGACTCGATTCAATTATTTGACAGCAATTGCAATTAGTCTATAATTGCTTGGTAGGACAGTGGTATATTGTTTAATTGTTATATATATAATATATATATATTATATATATATATATATATATACATATATACATATATATATGTATATATATATAGTCTATATATATGTATATATATATATATATATATATATATTGAGTTATCTGGTTGTAACTGTCTCATTTGGATGGTATTGTTCATTAAATTTTATAATGTGTGGACTATGGATGTTTGATATTAATGTTGTTACCTCGTAAAGTGTTACCGGAAAATTGTTGTATAAAACGTGACTGTGTTGGAAAAACCAGGACAAATTACTCTAGCTCACTACAGAACCTCACTTCATTTAGAGAGGCAAACAAATGTTAATTCTTACTTAAAAGATGTTTGGCTCTCTTTAAGATTAACTCCTTATTGTTAATATCTAATTAGATCATGCCCCCATAAATTATCCCAATTGTTTGTAAAATATGAAAGAAAAAATTTACCTATTAAATTTTGTTGCATGCCCATTTGCACTTAATCATCATTCCAACTTTTGAAAATTACTAATCCTTAATTTTATTTTTACGAAACTTATTTCCCATGGAGGATGCTTTCTTAATGATGTTCTCCATATTTGCGTAATCTTATAGTCTTCCAACTTCTCTTATTCAAGCATGATTTAGCCTATTGAATTCTCCTTTCATAAACTTACATGTATTAACACCCATCCTTTCAATGGTGAGATTTTGTTTGATTTTAGAAGACACACAAAATACTAAAATAGAGAGGGAGAGACAGAGATGTGACATGTGTTTTAGGCCTTTAGGTCGTGGTGGTTCTTTAATGCATCCCATTGCTTTTGTATAGCTTTCCTTGTACATATTTGTATGCTAATAATCAAAGGAAGTATTCTATTTAGAAAAGAAAAGAAGCTTCCATGTCTGAATACATCTAATATAGCACAGATCAATGCATAAATTTCTAACTTTGGTGGATAGAATTAAGGTGATAGTATTGAAGGCACAATTCCCACATAAAGAACCAAATATCTTCTCAAGGCCTTCAAAGGCAGTTGGACACTGGATGTTGTCTGTAACTGTTTGCGAACATAGACTAATCGTAGTGAACCTGAAAAAGATTAGGGTTATGATCCTCGATCTCAAACATAGACTTATCACATTCAACCTTAACAAGACTAATGTTACAATCTTGAATACCAAAAATAGATTATGACAATGAACACTAACAAGAGTAAGGTTATGATCTTCAATACCAAACATAGACTTATCATTGTAAACATTAACAATACTAAGGTTATGATCTTCAGTACATCTAAGAACAATCATACTTCCATTTCATATCTACAGGGGATGAAGTAGAGAATCAAGATCACTACAACATATACCTATGTGGGCAACAGAAATTTTGATGCAGTAGTAGACACAAGCAGAGATGAGCATCATCTATAATCTCTATTGGGAAGAGGTATTCCGAAAACCAGCTCTAAAACCAAGAAAGATGATAAGATCCCTATAAGGGTGGCCAATCATTATTTGTAAGACCATAGGTAAATTGATGGAAATAAGAACACAGTGTTATGGGATCACTCCTCATAAAACATTTGAAGTCCTTAGATTACCTAGAAAACCTTATTGGGCATTGCTTGGAAGATCTTGAATATATTCAACAAGAAGAACCAGATGTTTCGATAAGGAATAATTCATTTTCAAAAACAGACAAAGAAATGTAAAATCCCATTAGATAAAAGTAATGTGGTAGTGGAAATTGAAACGGATACCAAAAATATAGACAGGCCATTAGGACCAAAACCTAAATGGAACACACTTGTATATGATGTGGAACCCATGCCATCAGGAATTTTTGTTTTCTGAACAGGGTTTTCATAATTTTCATGTTTAGCTGGATTTTTTTACACTTTGTTGGAGGGTGGGCTGACCACGGTGAAGAAATTTCTAATTGCAAAATGTAAACTGTTGTTAAATTACGTTGTTCTAAAGGTGAACATCTGTTTGATAATATATCAGTTTGTGGAGTGACTGATAATTTGTAACGCTGGTAAGCCACTCATTTTGTACTCGCATCTTTATATTAAATGAATCCAAACTATTAAGTTAGTGTTTTCTAATCTCCATGGCACTTGTTTTGCATAGCTTTTTTTTACATATATTTAGTATATTGTATATGTCATTACCCCTATCAAGTTGTATACTCTCTGGATCTTCTAAAATTGACAATATTATAATATCTATCTATATATCTATATCTATCTATATATATATATATATATATATATATATATATATATATTATATATATATATATATATATAATCTAATTTTAGGTCATGACCTAACTAGACATCAAATCTGAGATTTGCGAGACCCCCTTATTTCTAGGACAACAAATAGATGTATCGTGATAGTGTTAACTTAGTATCCAACTACTGTAAAAAGGGAAGAAAAAGCAACAACTGAAAATTAGTTAATATCATATTTAGCTTGCAACTGCTTGCTATATAGTAAAAAATGGCTATTGTCAGATAAATGTAGTGAGAAACAACAACAAATTCAATAACAAAACAAAGATTAAACTCCATGCAAGATGATTTGAGAATAAGTGGTAAAGAAAAAATTACCAACACTTTCTCCAAGGTGCATAGATATTGAATTTAGTTGTGCCCTATTCTCATAAGGCGCTGAACAACTTGCCTCGATCTTACAATTTCTTTTGCCAAATTCTTCCCAAGAAAATTTTGACTCATCAAAGATAAAAGAAAAGCCTATTTCTAAGTACTAGCAACCTTGTTGATGTTCTTTAGCCACAAACATGATATCATTAAATTTAGAAATTGTACTAGAGAGAAATATAACAAGAATTGTTATTGGAGGTTCAACCCAAGATACATAAAAAATGATGGAAAGCAGTACATCAGCCAGCATTCAGTGCAAACACACCTCACAAGATCAATACTAAATCTATAGCATGTAATGACATGTGATGTCAACTAAAAAGAATCTAGGCAAACGATTACTCATATAGACAATAAAATCATAATTGCAAAAATTAAAGCTATAATGTCACAGTAATAGAGAGTCTAAAGATTTGAAACACAAGCATGTCTTGTTTTGAATGTTGCTTGGAAGCTCTTCATCTAGGACCACTTGTAGAGAAAACTATTGTAGGCATCATCAATATAAACCACAACTCGGCCAACAGGAGTTCAATTAATGATCCCAGGATAATCATTCTACTTTACGTGGCTTACAAGACTTAAAAACCCATACGAACGAAATTTAAGCAAAAAAAGAAAACCTCACTATGGATGTTGAGATTCCCTCTAAGGACAAAGGGGGACCCCAATGCTTGGAATTGGAGAGATAGACCTCTTGTCCAGAGGTTGGGAAAACATGTGAGTTCTAAACTACAAATGAACCCTAACCATGTTGTGAGCAGACAAAACAAAATATTACAAGCAAGAAAGAACATTGAGTTCATACTGCAGAGTGTTTTTTTATTTCTGTTGTAGATGCTAAAATTCTCTATTGAACCCCAGATGAGAATCTGTGCATATTTATGCCATATTGTATGCCTATATAAACTTCTGGTAGGAAGCGCAAGGCTACACGGCCCTCATGTAGGGAAGAAAGACATGTTTCGTGTGACCCTCGTCATTTCAGTCATTGCCAAGAGGGTCATCGCCAGGAGGCCTAGCCTTTCATAGCCCATAGCGAGATCCTTCCTCTCTGTCTTCGAGTCAGTGGGAAAAAAAGACATTTTTCCATGAAAGAAAGAACATATTAAACCAACGGCGGAAAACACCACAATCGTCTAACACAGAATTAATTGATCAGATCGCACACATCACATTTTAGGGATGTCTTTCTCAGAGGGAACACCTTACGGTGTAATAAACGAGAATTCATCTTCGACCAATGGTAACATATTGTAGGGAAGAAACCTAAGTTGCTATGTTTCTCTCCAGCCGCAAACATTCTTAGAATTTTCACGGACAGTTTTCGGCGTCACATGTACTCGCAGCTACACAAATTCCACGTCATATTTTCTCCGAAGGTCATATCAGTACTAGTGGCCACACAAATGTCACATCATATTTTCGTCAAATTTCACGTCATGGTGTCTTTGATGAAAAGGCTCACAGAAGGTAAACAACTCAGGATAAATTTGATGTCATTTCCTTAAAAGGGATAATCTATTATCTAGTTTAATGTAAAAGGTAACCAAATCTAAAGTATTATGTTAGATATAAGTTTATTATGGGCTTGGACTGCTGAGTTTTCCTAATAAACTTCCTTGATTAAGGTTTTGAAAAGTGTAAGAGGGCATTGGGTCTGTCTCTCAAAGACAATTTTCTCTAAAATTCCTCCTAGTAACAACGATAAGAACCTAAACATGAATCTTAATTAAATTTCCTAAAATCAATTATATCCATGCTAGATAAATAATTATTCAATGAATATTGATAACTTAAGAAATCAAAAATATTATCTAGAAAATGGAACATTTGGATAGACATGCTAATTCCCCTATAAAAATCTTTATAAGGTCAATAAGTATAGGCATAATGCATGACACAAAGGAGCATAGTAAGTTCAATTGGTTCAGCTACAATGGATAAAGCAATGAAAATTACAATAAAGAAAACCACTGTAACCGTAGTCCATACAAGAGTGGGGCTTTGGTATGACTAGTGTATGTGTCTCACTATCTCTATGTATTAACCTGATGGAACATATGGTGGGGTAAGCCACAATATTTAGGATATAGTACCCTTTTAGACTAGATGTATTCTTGAAGCTTTAGGAAACTGTGCCTAAGGAATGAACTAGCCTTGTAGCCTAGGGCATATGAGCATTCATATATGAGGATGAGAAATTTGCTATATTAAGTATTGCAAATTTGTTTTTTTTAATATAGAAGTAACCTACAGCAATAACAAGTTAAAATATAAAATGTTAGATTGTAATTAATGAAGAAACGTCAAATTCTAATAAATGAAGGAATATAGCATGTTTTGTTAGTAACCAACTTAGAAACATTACCATATTTTCAATGTAAATCAAACATGGACACCTCCCTCATACTTAACTTCTTTATAAAGAAAAATATTCCTAAGACTTAACTTCTTTATAAAGAAACAACTTTGAAATAAAAGGTGATGTGTTTCTCATGGTATTTCCTAAAAAACTTTATATACCAACCATATCCAAAAAGTGTATCACCATAATACATGTGGGATAATGTAATTCCGCCTTGTTAGATAATAAATGTTTTAAATGGTATTTACTCCATGATGAATGTGGGATATACCTATTTGACATAAAATTAATGTTTGTTCTCACCTAATCTATGCACTATTAATTTCCAAAGGAGCACATTAGAATTGTGTATGCACATTCAAAATAAGCTTAATTATATATTTTTATAGAAATTGACACATTATGTCCAAGCATGGAGGCATCAAAATCATTCCCTTATACAAAATGATTTCCTATTATTGGGGACTAGAAAAACCAACAACATTATTATAAAAATATTCCAAGATTTCATTTATATTGCTAAAAAATAATAGTTTCTGTTTGAAGTCAACAAAACAAACCATAGATGATAGTGTAAGCTGTGAGAGTGTTAGAGTGACATAAGGGACAAGGGGGTTGGTGATATTTTGTTGGTTGGTGATTCGAAGAGAGTTAACATCACTCATGAAATAGTTGCCCCGCTTTGATGGTAACATCAATTTCATATTTAGGTGGGTTTCATTGGGGATTTTCTCCATCCATTTTGGGAATTTTTGAATTGTGCCACAAAAGCTCAATGAGAGTTCTAATAGATTATGCAACACAGTAATCCATTCACAAATGGGTCTATATTTTTAGATATATTACCAAAACCATCTCACTATGAAATATATGTAAGAAGGAATCATGGTATGGATAACATGTTGGTAGAATGGGTTTCTTGAATACAATTATAAATTGACCAAGCTATAAAATTTACTATGTTCATATTGAAAATAAATGATAATAGGGAATTAATGGTTATCTAATGCAAATGGTTGTCTTTTATCATGGTGATGAATATTTTTTCCAACCTCACTTGTAGTGTGTATGGAACAATCCTATCTCATGTTGCGATATTGTTTAACCAACTTCTCTCTCCTTTGGATTGTATCTTCTCTACATGTTCTAGAAATAAATGAAAGCACACACACACACACACATATAATATGAAAGGAACTAAATAATGATGTTGCAATGAAGAAGTTGAGTTAAGAATAGTCTTGGCTCGTTTTACATGAGCGGTGATGATATTTTTATCCCCTTCTTACTAAGTACACTTAATTAATGTATATTTAATTTTTATACATAATATTGCCCTCCCCTCAAGAAAATATGATTCTTAAAATCATAGGTAACCATGGATGTTGTTGACTAAAATTTTCACATTTAATGGATTAATAAAAAATAATTCTCTAACACAATAAGCAGATTAAATTAAGGATTTCTTACTTGGAAAATTGAATCCCTCTCTTGGAATAAAATAATAACTCCTCTCTTGGAATAAAATAGTAACTCTATAATTTAGGGAATCTAACTCTCGCTCACTAATTCAATGTATGGAAAGAGCATATGTCATTCTCATTAAATGCACTTGTAACTCCCTCATTCAATTATATTTGTAACTCTCACCAAATATTCTCTCATCTCTAAGTGTAACTCTCACTCTCCCTAATTTGAATTGTTACTCCTTAAGATAAGCCTACCTTTCTCTCTACTGTTGGATAAGTTCCACTTCTCCTCATGTAACTCCTCCCTCACGGAATTTGATTCTCCTATTATTGGGTAAAGGAATAAATTCATTTTGTAACTCCTCTCCTTCTCATCTATTTAATAAAGAAAAAATTGAGAATTGAAAATAGCATGTTCATTCTGAATAAGAAGAAAGATTTTTTAGTGTCGACTACAAAGAGGGAGGAGTAAGAGAAAGTGTGAACTGCATGATATGTAAGAGAAGGAAGAGATCTTCAAGTAAAAGGCACGTGAACTTAAACATCAAGTAGATGTGACATTGATGACTTTATGCATTCTTATTCTTTGTCTACTCTACTCAACAATTGAAGAAATATAATAGAAGAAGAATTGTGCAGGTTTTCTCCCTTAGGGGTATTCCCACGGTCATTGGAAGAAAATATAATTGTGTCATATTTGTTCTTGGTTCTCTACATATGATCCTTAACTTTATGTTCTATATATAATCATTGATCTCAAATGTTTTGAAGAAGAAATCCACATTTTATGTAATTGTAACATTGAACATTCAATTTTCTGGGAAACACATTTAGTTTTTTGCAAATTACATTCAAATTAATGTAAAGTACATTCTATTGTATTTAGTTTTTTGAAAATTAAATTTACTTCTATTAAGTTTTCTACAAAGTACATTCAGTTTTTTTCATAGGAATTTGAAGTTTTTGCATAGAACTTTCATATTTTAAAATAGTATATAGCATAAGGAGTTAAGTATTTTTGTCCCAATAAAACACCTATGGTTCTGTTTGAAGCATTATTAGAAATATCAAGTGGACAAGACCAATTTTTCCCTCTTGAAATTGGTGCCTCAGAATTTATGTTTCAACAATTCAAAGCTTTTTGACAAATATAATTCCAATGAAATTCACAATCTTTCGTGAGTAATTTGAAAAGTGGTGAAGAAATCTTTGTGAACTTTTCTATAAAACTTCTATATTAACTAGTGAATCTAAGAAAACTACTAAGATCTCTTTAACATGTTGCTAATGAAATTTTAGAGATAACCTCAACCTTTAATCAATCTACTTTGATTCTAACACCTGAAATATAGTGACCCAAAACAATTCCTTTGCTAAAAATTAAAATGATTTTTTAATGACATAATGAAATATTAACTTCCTTACATATAATAAGGGAATTTTCCAAATTCTCCATATCCCCTACAAAATTATTCGCATAAAGAGTAAAATCATCCATATATGATTCTACAAAATCATCGATCAAGTGAGAAAAGATACCTAATACTGCTCTCTGAAGTGTAATAGGGGAAGTATGCAAAAGAAAAGGGCATTCCATGTAAGCATACATACCCTATGGACATGTAAAACTTGTCTTATATTTGTCTTCTTATGCAAGTTGAATGTGATTGTATGCGTTGAAACCATCAAGAAAAGAAAAATACTTCTTCCCTTCTAGTCTATTTAATACTTGATTATTAAATGAAAATGAGAAATGATCTTTAGAGTTTCTTTATTTAATTATCCATAATCTATGCATACTCTCCACTTTTAAGTTTTCTTAGCCACACTAAGTAAGGGTGAAACCCATTGGATATCTCAAATTAGGTAAAAAAAAATTCACATTGAGAAATTTTTGTAACTCATCTTTAACAATCTCCCTCATATTATGATTCTTCATTCCTTGAGGTTGTCCTACATGTTTGACACTCTCTTGTATGTAAATTTTACACATACATCTATTTGAATTAATTCCTTTCATGTCAATATATTCCCATGCAAATATAGAGGAATGTTTTGTAGCATATTTATTAACTATTTCTTTCGAAATTCCTCAAAGTTATGGTTAATGTTTAATGTTTTAAGTGGATAAATTTCTATAAGAGAATTGTCAAACATTTCCATTGAGTTTAATAACATTTTATATTGTGAAGATGAAAAGTATTCAATATTGAATTCTTATTGAAATTTTTGCTCTAATATATGGTCACAATAATTTTGTTCACAATATGAAGAAAAATAATGATTATTTATTAAATTCACTAATTAATCTTCCTCATAATTTTGTGAGATAGTTAAAACTAGTTTAATACCTTCATAATTTCCATCATATCCTTCATTTCATTTCGCATTGTATATTTCAATTATTTTTCTTACTCGCACATATGCTATGAAAATTTTAGTGGTATTTCCACTGGATGTGAACATATCACTAGACTTGCAACTTATGAATGGATTAATATTAGCTAACCGTGTCCTACCAAGAATCATGGATGTCATCATATATTAGTTTTTGGAGTTAGTATCATAAAATAAATAGAGTACTCCATCGATATAGGAGTACTTATACATATTCCAATATACTCTTACATTTGAGAACATCTATATCTTCTAATTCCAATAAAGTAGGATTAAATTGAATATTAGTTAATTTCACCTTATCCATCGTATTATTTTGAAATAATGTTTATATTTTCACATAATACAATAAAATTGTTTGGAATTTCAATTACATCGGTATGCTCCTTTACAATTGGATTAAGTGGATCTCAGTATTTTTCAATTTTGGGTTTTTGCATCACAATGCTTTCAATATTTCTGATCAATTGCACTCTTTAGAATTATTTTCATTTTCTGCTAGGATTTTCAATACACAACTCCTTTATTTCTTTTGGAAAATTAGGGATTTCCTTTAAAGGTTGAGGTAATGGAATGTTGATCCAACTATTTTCCAATTCATCTAACATGTATAATCACATAAAACTATTTTCTTATCTATACCTTCATCAATTTGTAATCTCTTTGAAAAGGGAGCGTTTTGTAAGGAAATAGATCATTGCTTAGCTATACAAATTGTAGGAATTGATTTTATTTTGTGTTCATATATTTGTGTACGAATATATTCCTTATGAGGAGTAATTTCTTGTTGAGGATTTTCCTCCTCTTCAGGAGATGTATCCTCTTTATATTCTTGAGTGACAACAAGGGGTATTTTATTCTATAGAAATTGAGGAGATCTAACTTGAACATAATTTAAATATAGAAGAGCTATTATATAAGCTTGAAACATTTCGGCTTGCATATTATAAATCGATTGTTAAGGCCCTTTATTATTGGGATTAGGGAGTAGATAAGAAGGTAATTCATTTAATTGAGGAAATGAAGTGCATTGTAATTGAAGGGGTTGACTTGTAGTCAATTGAGGTTGGAATTATGGATGGGCACATTTTGGAGGTTTGGGAGCAGAATATTTTTGAGCTTGATATTGAGGATATTGTTGGAAATATTGAGGGTAGTCGATGTTCTACCACAAGAACGTTGCCATCCCTTTAACCAAGATGAGTTTTGTGGCTCACGTGGCCAAGCTTTCCATAGTAGAGTTGTGCTCCAATCACTTTGCGGTTGTGCATAACAAGGAATTTCTCCATTATGATATTCTGCCATACCTATTTGACAAGGCTTCTAAGGTCTTCTATGAACAACATAACAAGGTTGTTTTGCTTGACTTATCCCAACTTCCTTTTGGAAAATAAACATGAGTCTTGATATTAAACTGAAGTCCTCTGTAGCATGAATCTCTACACATATTAAAAAAAATCAATATTGTCAAGAGAACATTCTCATAATGTTTGTTTCTTCCTACATCTAGGATAGAAAATAGAAAAAGTAACATTTTCACCTTTTTTCTTGTTTTGTACTCTTAACATATCAATTTGTTCACTATTCTTCAGGACCACACGGTTGAGGGCTCATATGGAGTTTCTACCCTATGTAATCAGCCTTTGGCATGTAAATCAAGATATCTTCATCATCAAAGGGCAAGAATTGGAACTAGAGGAGATGGGCATCTATTTCATCACTGGATTATGTTGTCGAAGAGAAGCAATTCAAGTCTTTGGATCTCACTAAGGAGGTGAGAGTACCAGGAGTCTAGTCCAGAGATACTGTCCTGGTGCCAAGATAACCAACGGAGGAAAGGTGAAGATTGCAACAATCACCAACAACCTCATTCTGAGCATAATTTGTTCACCATGGCATGTGTATCTAGGACATAAGATGTGCATGAGGCTTCCAAGTCTCAATTTCAATATGATATCACATGTTTGGCCCCCACCATCTTCAACTAGTGCAGAGGAATCTTGGCGAACATGAAGCGGCAACTGTCCAACTGTAAGCATAGACACCTAAAGAAGTTCGGGTCTAGTTCTATACTGGTCACCTTCCTCTTCGAGCAAGTGCCCCTCTTCTAGTATCAGTGGGAAGAAGTACCAGATCCTACCCCACAAGATCTGCGGCTCCTGAGATGGAGCCAACTCATGCCTCGAGGACACATAGGTCAACATATGCATTATCCACCATAATTATTCACTTGGCTTGAATGCTAACTGCTTGTGGTAGATAGCTACACTTAATCTGACTCAAATTTTAGAGTGGATCGAGATCTACCTCTACCACTAGGTGAACAATGGACCGACGCAGGTAAAAAATTGTTTTTTGATTTTTTCAAGTTTTATGATTTTTATAAAAGTGTAAGATAAGACTCAATTTATAATAAATGTGCAGATGTGGGACTAGAGAGACCATGAAACATGTTACCAATAATACATTGAGGTGCCCATCCGATAGTGGGTGAAGACTACAAGGAAGGGGTTGACCCCTTAGAAAATATGGATTGCAATCTAGAGGAAATCACTTGAGGGGTTCTAGATTATGCCACTATCAACAATGTTTCACTACATTGGTAGAGATATACTCTGGGAGTCTATCTGGGACTTCCTTGATTGCTAGGTGAAGTGATCAAGGTGGTCTCGTGCTATCATGAGCCCCATGCAGTTTGATAGTGTATCTAGTCTTTTACACATTTTGTAGTGTTTGAAAGCCAAATGTCTGAGAACACTCTATTTTTTGACATTTTTATGTAAACACTAAGGAATATGTGATATATATATGCATGTTTTATTCCTACTTATGCATTCATAACATGATTCAATTTTTACAAATGACGTAAATGTCTATCAAGAACAAAATTTGCCAATGCATCAGTTAATGTATTTAAATTATGTGGAATATGTTGATATGTAATGTAATCAAAATTTCTTTCTAGCAATCTAACACATAGATACATGTGCAATATTTGTGAATTTCTTACTGAGTAATGATTGTTTAATTGTAACACAACTTGTTGTGAATCCAACTTGACAACTATATCCCTAATTCCAAGAGAAACTACTTCTCGCAAGAGTTCAATAGCTCCACTCTATTCAGAAATATTATTGGTTGTTCAAACAAGGAAGATACCTTCTAATTTAATCAGCTCGTCATTAGGGTCATACAATAGCCATGTTGTGGAAGAGAGATTCTGTGTGCTACAATAAGTACCATCAGTAGAACAAATGTAAGGACTTGATGACATCTCCAAACCATGTTTGCAAAGAAAAAAACAGATGGTTATGGAAAGGGTTCTTTTAAGATAGAGAGAGTCTCTTCTAGCATGTGACTAACATCAGATCATCAGGGACAATCCTTTGTGCAATGATCCTCCTCACACATGAGGCAAGTATAATTCTACGTTCTTCGAGAATCATCATCAACAAAAGAATTAGGGGTGTCTTGATTTGGGACATCAAATTTGGCCTTACCTTTTTATGAGAACCAGTACTGCAGCAAGAATGATGAAGCTCCTAGAGCTACAAGGTTTACTTTATCAACCGAGGGTTTGTACAAACTTCGAGGTGACAGTGTTGTATACACAAGTAAAATTGATGGTTCTGCCTTTTGTTACTGTTCAATTGGTGACAGAGCACTAGGGTTTTCAAGTCAGAGTTCTATGGATTCAGAAGAATCTTGATTACTAATCAAAGAAAGAGGAATCTACTATAAGAGAAATATTATCTACTGCAATAAGGAAAATGACTTAAATCCTACGCTAAAAAAACACCATTCAATAACTAACTACTGAGAAACTATGCTTTAGAATAATGCCAAGCTAACATGTATGAAATGCTACTGTCCTAACCATGGAAGTCCAAAACATCAAACACCACTGTTGTGCATGTAGAAGACTGAAATAAATTCATTGTTTTCTTTTTATTATTTTTATGGAAAATCAAGTGTGAACCCTAATCTCTTTTGATGATATGGCAGGAGGATTATGGATGTTGGAGAATGATTGGGAGTTTTGGGAGACCCTGACGTACCCTTGTGTTGTTTATTACAGTTTTTCACTCAATTTCGACCTCAAAAGAGGCCACTACAGGAAAACCTACTCGACGTACTAAAAACCTACATGATTCCTTGTATTTCTACATGATATAGCATAGAGGAGAACGATTGGTGCTAGATAGGTGGAATGGAGTGAGAAAATTCCTAGGGTCACTTAGAACTTGAAACCAAGGTTAGGAGATGGTTGGGTTTGCTCAATGTGCTTGGAGGAGTTTCTATGTAAAATGATGAAATTGGTGAAGGTCTTGGTGGAAGCAAGGAAAGACTATGGATGGATGAAGTTGGAAGGCGGTTTCTCGCTATGGTATATCTCTCTAGTTATGAAACACTTTCTCTACATCAAACATTGTTGTTTTCCAAGAAATCATGTAGACAAAAAGAATTATAATAAGCTAGAAAAAAAAGTTTAATGAGCTAACTGTCTAATTCATGCATGAGGAAAATTTCAAATGAAATGGAATCATTCATGATATCTATTGTAATACTATAGACGGAAGAGATGGAATTAATTCCTACACTTGCAAACTTATCAAATACTGGTTCAAGTACAGTAAATCCTATATTTTATGAGAAAAGAGAAATCTTTGTTTTTTGGACTACATAGGGGTCCTTTCCTCAAATTATCATCCCTGAAGGAAGAGGTGAGGCCGAAAAACCTACTAGCATATTTGTGATGCTTGTTTCACGTTGTAACCTGCTACTGAAGTAGAGCACAAATGGATGCAAACTAATAAAAAATTGATCAAATCTACATTGCCTACAATGAAATACTTCTAAGGACAGTTTAATCATGAATCAATGAAACAAATCTAAGCATACAGATACAAGAAGATTAGCCTTTCCTTCTAGGGTTCGGCCTTAACCAAAGAGCTTCATCCCTCTAATCTATATTAATACTCAATCATAAAAAAGTTCATTCTTATTAACAAAACAGAAAATTCCATAGCAATGTCCTCCACAAGTCTCGAGCTCAAAAATAACCAGTGTTTTTACAACAAAAAATTGAATCCTAATGACGCTCTAAGCCTATTTTTTATACAATTGAAGTCCCTAATAGCTTCCTTAAATCTACAGAGGCTCGACTCCCAGGCTTGAGATCAACTAAGTGTTTGACTAGCACCCGCTTGGCTACCTTTGGATCTTCTTGACTTGGTTGCTTGTACTCTAAGGTCGTGTGATTAACAGAGGAATATTTGGATGAGGTAGGAGTAAATGAGAAGGATTACCTCCTACAATCTCTCTCACTTGTTGCATTGAAGTTGCAAACCTTAATCTTGCCAAAATTCCTCGATTTACTCTTTCAAACCTACATTCAATGCATATCAGTCCACTAGGAATAATATCCCACTTTAACTCATGTCATTGAACAAAATATAATCAAAACATGTAATAAATTGTGAGAAGAGCTTATTTCACTAATCTAGGAGGTGACTTAAGGTACCTATAGTTACCCAATGATGAGGCTAATCATGACCCTCCTATTGAAAGTGTTTCTCATCCTCTCAGCAACTCAATCAATATCCATGTCTTTCATAGCTCTAGTGGCCTCCCTGACATCCCATGCTTCTCTTGTGGTTTTCTCTTCTTGTGCATAGAATCCTGCCTTCCTTTCTACCTCCTCCCACTACTTTCTCTCTTCTTTTTCCTTCTCTCCTTCTAAAATCCCCAAGAGAAGTGGTGGATTGAGTCTCAAGACAACCCAATTTTTTTTGAGCCTTTGGATGGTTTGTTTGTACATGGGTGTCATGTTCAATGCTTCTCTCATCCTTTGAGGAGAATGGTACTCTCTGATTTTCAAACTATATGGCAATGTATTTCATCTCTTTTGGAAAGATTCATGCCATCATCCCCTAACAGTCTGAACATCTCCTTAAACTGTCTAATTTCTTGCTCTTCAGTAGGAAGATACCTGGCTGCAAGTTGAGGATCATTTGCAATTAAATTATGTGTTCTAATGACATCCATTGGACTGGAATAATTAGCTCTTATCATGAGAGGCTCAGTTTGGTGCTAATATCTTCTTCATTTCTGCAGCCCTTGCTTCCTCATGGTTCATCCATGATGCCAAAGCCACCAATTGTAAATCCCCAAACTTTGGATTAGGGTGTCATACATTCATATATGTCAAAGCCATGTTACACAACTAGAGCTTAGAGATCTTTTCCATATACTCTAATGTACTTTTATCACAAACATCGATGAAATATCTATAATCTTGGAATGGCATAGTGCCTCTCTATGAAAGGGTCTTGATTTAGAACAGTAGCCATTGTTCCTTATGGTATAATACATTGGACTTAGTTGGGATCCTACACTGGAAGGATTCCAAGGATAGAGTGGTGATGGATAACAAATGATTCTCTCTTTATTGCAACTGTCCTTTCAACCATGCATTTTGTGCCTCCAATTGAGCCTTCATTATGGCCTCAGTGTCCCTCAGGCTACTTAGTTTTCTACCCATCTCTTTGAGTTGTTCCTCCATGTGGCAAACGTCCTGCACTCCCTTGAACCTGGTAATATGCATCCATCTATGTCTTTTGTATCTTTCTTTCTCAATCTTAAAGAATAATGGAATGGAAAATCTTTGTGGAATGACCCTCCCTCCCTCAATAAATTTGTAGCAGGAGTCAAGGTTAGGTTGAGCACTAGGTTCCCTTAGTTATGGGTCTTCTCTCCTTGTTTCTAGCTACTTACTTCCTTCCTCATCCAATTTTTAAGTTTCCTGTAGGTTCAAAAAAGTTTCTTGTAGGACTACCTCTACTTCTTTCACGTCCCACTCTGTATCCCATAGGATGTTGCTTACATTGGATCAGGTGGATATAGTTATAGGCCTTCTCACATAGGTGATAGGAGGCTTAGGTGAGGTTTGTGTTGAGGATCCGTCTTCTTGAGTTTTTATAAGAGGAACCATCTTCTCCTGCTATTTAGGTGAGTCCTCAATAGCAAGGGTAACCTTGGTTGGAGTTTGGGGTTTTCCCTTCCTTGTCCTAATCCTTGCTTCGAGTTTGGGTTTTCTTGTTCTGAAGTATAAGGGGGTTTGCCTCTATCTTTTTCCTATTTATTTGATAGGGGTGTTGAGGGAATTGAGGGCAGTTTTTGTCTCTTTCTCAGTGGGTTTTGGAGACACCCTAGGTGACTCCTCCTTGTCTTTTGCCTCTTCATTTCCATTTCCCTTTTCACCTTTGTATTTCCCCTCTTCTGCTCCTTCTAGATCCTCATTTTCTTTATCAATGTCCTCCTTAACATCTTCCTCTATTTCTTCATCACCTTCTTTCTATTTCTCTTCCTCTTGATCCTCATCTATCTCCTATTCATCCTTCTCTGCCTCTTCTCCATCTATTTTGGTCTCTTCTCTATCTTTTTCACTGACAATAGAGATAATATCATATGTGAGGGCTTTGATATCCTCATTTTTCCACATGTCTCTAAAAATTTCCCATTGGATAGGAATTCTAAGGTTTTGGAGGGCATCTTTTGAATGATTCTAATTAACCCATGGTGGGAAAAATATTGGTACTTTCCTTCCTACACCTTTATGTCTGAATCTATCAGTTATTACGGAAGGAAGTATGGTATGCTAAGCCTATGGTGAGGAGGTGTTTCTACTCCAAACCTCTATTCTTCAAACACCCTAAAGTGATAACCATAAACCACACTATACCTACCTTTACATGATATGTATTTTATAAGGTGGTAGCTTACCTCATTCCAGGGGTATGGTAGACTTGTTCTCCTTACTCCATTCTTGTCTTCAATGCGCTTCTCTCCCTCTAAAAAGAATTCTTTATGGCAGTTTGGCTATTAGCTTTGTCTTCCTTTCTCCAACACATCCCTAGGGGAAGTGTGGTAATTCTACTTATGAGTTCAGGGGCGAACTCTATGGAGGGGACCCTCACCACAACAGTGACATGTGTTCCTGTGAGTGGAATGATGGAGAGAGGAAACTCTTAGGCTACTCCATCATCATACACACTTAATTTCTCAAAATGCCCCATCTAGTTATGCCTAGTGAATATTTCTAGCAGAAGAGGGTGTCGTTGAATCCTCATAGTCTTGATGGGCTCCCTTCTATTAAATCCCCCTATGATCTTGTCTCATGAATTTTGAGGAGAAGAGACGCATGATAAAAAATTTAGTGGAGGAGGAAATGGGACTACAATACTTGTGGAACTATTCGCTTACACAACTATCAAATTCAATCAAACTGGGAGTCATTTTTTTGTTCATTTCATGTGGAAAAATGGAAGTAAATGTAGAGCCTACCTCCTTATGGTTCTTGTTGTAGCCAAGCTCTATGTTTCCTTCTATGAAACTGCTTGCTTCCAATGCTATAGACTGCTTGATTGTATCCTATAGGATTCCCTATGTGATCTTATAGGAAATCCTGTGTAGGATCGAGATGATTTTTTTTCTCTTCCGTAGGTTTCTTGGGTATGAGAGCGACTTTTCTAGAGTGATCCTCAAGAATACGAATGCATGAGTGCATCAGGATCAACATTTATTTCCTCTTATCATCGAGTTCAGTGAGGTGGTGTGCTAGTAGCTGACGTACGATTTTTTTCTACTTATGGACATTGGTCCCCATTACCACATCATCATTCCCCTCTCCTCATAATCAACTCCAACTTTGGGCGTCCATAGCTCAACTAATTTTGATGTCATTCTTTTTTATTTGACTTGACAGTGGCCACATGTGTGGGGACTAACTATTTTTTCCTCACTAACTGAATGAAGTTGGCCAGGTTAACTGTCCACCTTTCACTAATAAACCAACTCGTCCACAATATTTACATATTTTAATTAAATTATGCAAATGAGAGAGTGAAGTGAGATACTTACCTATGGTGATAATACCTTGTTGCAATTTTTTAATGACATGAGGTGCTTGTTGTGTGTCAGTTGCATGTTATTTCTCACTCCTTTAATATATATATCTTTCCTTTTTGATTTCCTTTATGTTCAGGTATGTGGTGTTCAAGATGAATGTGTTGCTACTCCTCTGGAGCTTCTTCTACCCTTGGATCTACATGTTGGAAGCTTGCTCCAATGTATGATTTTTATTCTGTGGGATAGGTAGCTACATGATTTCCTACAGGATGTGTTGTCGCTGCTTCTCCCTCAAAATTTTTAATCATTTCCACTGTTGGGGCTTGAGGATGATGACATGGATAGAGAGGAGGTCTAGGAGTGAGAATAATGAGAAATGCACTCAGGTGTTTCCCTCCTCTGCTCTCTGTTTCATCTTTTCTCTATTTTTTCTCTTCAAGACAATGATTTTTTTTTAAAATGATTGTTATTTATGATGGATGCAGTGTTGATTATGGTGGAGAGATGTATGGTAATGAAGTTGTCATGGAGGTTTTTTTATTTATGGACATGGGAAGGTCATTTCCTGGCCCTAGGGTTACTCACATTAGGATGTTGAAGCCATTGTAATTCCTACAAGGTCATATTGTAGGTTTTTAGGGTATCCTATAGGTTTACAAGGAATACTTTAGGTTTACAGGGAATCATGTACAAAACACACTAACCTTGCAAATTAAGGCAAATGAGTCAAAAAAATGAAAGGAATGGTGGAATGATGAAGGATAATGGATGGGGAAATACAAATATGAGTGGAATAGGTCCCTTTTTTAATCTCCTTTGCTCTTTGATTGTCCTCATACTGACCTGCAAACAACTTTTCATGATTTTTCTTTTCTCTTTTTTCTTTTCATAATTTTTTTTTAAAACAACTAGTCTGCCTCCAAGATATTTTCATTCTAGTTGCTTTTCCTCGACGCCTCAAGAGAGGTTTTCACCTAAATATATATTTTTTTTCTCTTTTTCCTTTTTATTTTGGACACCATTGGGCCGCCGCAAGAGGTTTTCAACCTGATAGTGAGATTCAGGTGCCTCATGGAGGTTTTCACCTAGGTCCTTATTTTTCATTTTTCTTTTCTTAGTGACTTGCTGAGGCACGAGCTGAAACTTGGTCCACCACCCTAAGTATTTTATTGATCCCATCAATGAACTATTGCCTTGAAAATTATCTCTTGTAAACATTCATTATGTGCTCATTACAAGTAAAGGAATGGCCTCTACATCTATGGTTGTGAGTTGCACTGTACAATTATCATGACATCTCTCTATAACATAAGGCCCTAACCATATTTTCCTTAAATTTCCCTTCAAGTATTTATATCTAGAATCATATAATAAGGTCTAATCATCTTCTTGAGATCACTTATCTTTGATATTCCTATCATTCTAGATATTCCTAGGAGGGCCTGCATTTTGACCTCATCTAAGCCATTCAACTGGAGTAATCTCTCCATTTTTGCATTCTAAGATCTAGATCTAGTTGGGCTACCATGCTCAATGTGTTATACTCAAATTCAATGGACAATAGGGCATTTTTCCTATAGACCAACTCCTTGGGTGTGAATCCAATATTCTAGGTGGTATTATAGGCCCAGGAGGCTTTAACTACTTTATCTACCCAATATTTCATGTTGTTGCTAACCACTTTGGTCAGGATGCCCTCCAACACTCTGTTCGTAACCTCCATTTGCTCATTAGCTTGTGGATGATAGGGAGTGTAGGTTCTATGATTGATATTATGCTGGCTTAACAAGTCTTCAATCATGTCGGAGGTAAAATGCCTTGATCAGTGACGAGTTCCGTAGGGTGTTAGAGTCGGTATTTACATCCCTCCGTGAGAGATCATTTCTCTTATTGCATTTCATTTTTAGGTGTTTCATTCAGCTCGATCATCTGCATTCCATTAGGAGCATTGATGTTCTGACGGATGGGTCTTGTCTCCATATTTCCCTCATGTCATGTACCTACTGGCTTAGGTCTGATCATCAAAGTTCATTAAATCAATTTTACAGTCATTAAGCATGGTCATTTGGTCAGCAAAGCGTCATTTTAGTAATTAGGTCTAGGGTTTAGCGAATTCAGTCTTCAGAGTGTCTATTAATGTGAGCAGGCCATGAGGATGTTCATAGTAAGTTTTTATTCCAGATGTCTCATAGCCAATAATGCTCAAGAATGATTCTTCTTCAAAGCTCTGTTTTGAAGAAGAAATCATGAAATTTATTTCTTGTAATAAATATGTAATTTTTAAGGTTTTCCAAGTTCCACAGTTCTTCAATGCAGCCGTGGTCATCCTTTGCTGAAATCTAAGCCATCATCGCTGGAAAAAATTGACAAAAGTTTCATCATTCAAGTCAAAAGTCAAAAGGAAAAGTGGGTTATTTGAAATCAAAAATTCAAATCCATTTGTCATATAAGACATTTTGGTGCCCAAAATAATTCATTTGCCTAAAAGAAATATCAGTGAAGTTGAGTCAAGTTTGGAGGAGTGAATTTTGTGTTTGAAAGCCAAGGCTATGTGTTGGAAGTGCGTGCGGCGCATTGGAGGAGGTCGCGGTGCACATAGGTCGTGCGGTGCATTGGGCCAATTTTCGTTGTGTAAAATTGCACTGTCGCGGTGAATCCAGGAGGCCTGGCGCACTGGGTTTGTGTGTGGTGCACATAGTCGACAGGCCAAATTCATATCTCTACTATCATTAAAAATAAAAAACCGCCATTTCTTTTGCTCCAAGTAAGTTCGAGAGTTCTTGCTATTCAATTTAGCTTGTGTTGGGTACTGTTTGGAGGGAAGATTTAAAGGTTTAAAGTTTGAGAATATAAACCCTATATATATATATATAATATATATATAATATATATATATATATATCTCAAAATCTACTCCTTTGTGTTTTGAAATTGGTGTTTTGAAATTGTGATTTTGGTGCCAAGTGACCTTTCCCACTTGTGATCTTCTCGCTTTCATAATTCTCAAACCCTATGCCCTAACCTCCCAAACTACTCATATCCCTCTTTCCCATTTTTCCTATCCTAAATTCTACCGTTTCTTATCATTTTCCCTCTCCCATATCATTTGTAGCAAATTCCTAAACCCCACATCCCTAAACACAGTCAAATGACTGTTAACACATTTCAAAATTTCACTTGACAAACTCCACTATCCAGTTCTCCCACTGTCCCATATTCTTCACAGTTCCTTAATGCTCTTTGGCATATTTGGCATTCAAAACAAACACCTATTTCTCATTTTCAAACCAATCAAACATACATATTTTATACACATTGCAGCACCATGACAGAGACAGATTCATCATATGAGCAAGAATATGAGCACGAAAGTGACTCAACCACTGGTCCTAATGTGCTGAGAAGGCCAAGTAAGGGTGGCAGACATGTTAGAGAGGAACCCACGTCCTTGAGTCAATTGCAGGCTTGCTCGCTTGCATTTACATGCTTTCAGCAACAGTCATGCTTTCAGTATTGTGATATGATTCCTCAGATCCAGCATCATCAGGAGTTAGTTCGGCTGTTCATTTTACATCTGCATGATGGTCATGTTACTCTTTATGGAGAAAACTTCACCTTGACAACAGAAACCATCTCTCAGGCCACCAGGATATCAAATATAGGCGAAGAGTGGAACAAGAGATATCAACTAGATAGAGCATATTACGAACCTTACATTAGGCCTGGTTATTTGAGGCAGCTCAGTAGAGTATTCCCATTCCCGTTTTTGAAGAAATCTTATGCGCCATTGATGAGAATCATTATGAGATACTTCAATTGTGAAGGCTGCTTATCACGCCTCTATACATACCATATCAGATTATTGATGCATTTCATGAGAGTGAGGTTGATGAACATTCCATATTTCATGTGTCGAAACATCGAGAGGATGACTACTCTTGTTCATAAGAAGACTCCTGAATAGCAGTACAATAAAATTTACCACTATGCGCTCATCAAGATCATTGTTGTACATCAACTTGGCCTACAGGGTATCACATGGGAAGACTTCATTTCCCATGAGTTCTTCACAGTTTCAGCAGCTCATCAGGAGGTTGTTCATGATGTAGGTGAACCTTCACATCAACATGGAGGTTGGGAGGTAGAGACTAGTAGTGTGCCACCATATGTCACCTACTAGAGAAGCACGAGGGGATTGTTTGCAGCAGCCCGACGAGTACTATCTCGGCTTGGGGTGGAAGGGGTCTCATCACGATCATCAGCAACATAGGTACAGGTACAAGCTGGAGGCAGGAAGCCTGTGCATGACGAGGGCCCTTCAGGAGGACAAGACACTGATTTCATCCTCATTGATGATGATATGAGATCTCCTAGCTTAAAGTTGAGGGAGATTATTCAGGAGCAGAAAGCCAAGATAGATGTATTGACCGAAAAATTACAGAGAGCTCAATGGGTCATAAACTATTTGGACCAGTGAAACAAACAATTTAATGATTAGCATATAGTCATGGAGTTACAAAACATTCAGCAGAAGTGCCAAGATGCCCAAAGATGGAGGGTGGAGTTCACTTCACTTGAGTAAGGGAGCAATGATGATCGGGAATCTTGGCTTGAGAGGATAAACACCCACTTAGAGAAGCTATTGGCAAAGGCAGAAAATGACAACGACATGCTCAGGCACATGAAAAATCATTATTGGATACAAACTCATGTTTCCAAAGCGAGGATCAAAATCCTGAAAGAAAGACTAAGGAGGGCACTAAAATGACATAAAAGGCGTGATAGGCTCCAAATCTTGGTAGAAGCTTCTTTGTCTGAGCACGATACTCAATGATGGACCTTCAGTCCAAATTTCAGCAAATTTGGAGAAAATTTTGTCAATTTTGAATTTTTGGGCTTCAAAATAGGTTTTCTTGCCCAAGGCGTGGCGCCAGTTGGCGCGCGCTTATAATTGGGAGATCCGCTAGATAAAAACGTTACATTTTTGGATTTGTCATCAAAATTTATGCATGCTCATGGATTACCTAAGGATTTCATGAAGTTTTGCGTGGCCTAAAGGGTAAAAAACACACAAAAAATGACCTTTCTACCACCTTTTGCACCCACACGAAGTAGTATTGGGAGATTGAAGTTTTCGAGGTGTAAATGGCATCCAAATCTAGAAATCCCACATGGGTTGGAAATTCGACAGGCAGTGATTTCCAACGAGCTACCATGGGCTCAATTTGGACTTTGGAAAGGGCCACAAAATCAGCTCCAAATTTGTGCTACACATACAGGTTTCAGGTGCGGCGCATAGAAGAATTTGGCTTATTTTTCACTCCACAGCTCAAAATTTCGCCCAGTTTTGACTAGTTTTAATTTTTCATGTAACTCTTGATCTACCTTGATGTAATTTCATGGGCCTGATGTAGTTTTGGCACATATTTACTTGTTTTAGTAGATTCATTCACTAAAAAGTGAAAAACAACTGAATGAATCAGTGTCCTACCATATAGAGGCAAGTTGTTTCATTGCCTATTTTTCAGTTCCTTGTTTAGATATGGTTGAAGCAGCTCCTTGAATGATGAGCTTGACCCCTAGAGTTATGGGAAGGAGTTAGTCTTATCTATATGATGTAATTTCTCAGTCATTTTCAAGGTTGGACACTTGGGATTTCTTGGCACTCCATTGTACATTTGATTTCTGCATTTTTGGCAAAGGAGAGACCAGGGTTTTGCAGCACTTGTTGGGATCCATGTGGCTTTGTGTTTGATGGTGTTTTTCTCTATGTAAATTTAAGTTCACTTATGTTTATGTGTATTATTTTTTGTTCTCTTTCCTTCTGAAATTAAACAATTGAGTGGTTAAGGTAGAATTCATTGGACTCTTCTGCGCTGCCTTGAATTTTTTTTAATTTTCAACATTTTCATCTATTTGAGGAGGACTCTTGAGACTCTCTTTCCCTCCTTGGCTCCTCACCAGTCTGATCCATCCATTCATTCAATCTAAAACATCAAAACAATTTCCTTCCTTACCCCAATCATAACTCTACAAAAACTAGGCCTCATCCCCGGACCCATATTTGCCTTTCCCTTTTTCCAACAACCACCCCCCAAAAAAAAAAAATCAAATCAAATCCTTGCACTTCATACCTAGCCTAAGATAAATTGTTAAATCACTCATCTCAAGCCTCATCGATTATCTTTTGTTGAGATTGACTCGGAGAGAGCCCTCTCCTGTCCTCGTAGGGCTAGCTATGAGGCTGAGCGTGGTTTGATGTGGACCCAGAATCTTACCTTTTCAGCCTGAGGTAAATCTAGGCTCTAACATAGTGGTGAGTCCACTGGGAAAAATTTTCTTTTTTTGTTAGTTTTCTTCATTTTGAAACTACAGATGGAATCGAAGATTAGCCAAGTATCCTTCGAAACTCTTTTGCTTTGCATTAGTGCAAGTAGATAAACGCTACTTCAATCAATCTCCAGTCTAATCTCATGAATGGAAAATCTAACTTGCAAACATGCCACTACATTTGATAATTCTAAACTTTTGGATGATAAGTTTAGGATTAAACAGGTTGAGAAAGTTGTTTATGTCCATTTCATTGTTTGAAAATAGCACACTGGCTCCAAGGAGATATACCAGAGCTAATCTAGATCCGGATCCTCCTCCTCTCTATGAAAAATCTAATTTGATTCCAAGACTCCTCTGTCGAGAGAGCTTTCTAATTCCCTTGTTCAAATCCCGTTCATGTCCGGCAATTTTTGAGTATCTTAAAGAGCTTGATTTTGATGAGCAGTTTGAATTGTCTTTGTTCGAAACCAAATCCGAAAGTGTTGTTGACTCTACTGTCCCCGATCCACATTTTCTTGTAGATCTCAAAATTGAAAGGGCTAATCGGTCAAATGATGATTATATTTTGACATAGCTTCAAACTTCAATTATGGCTTCAAACCTTGTTGATTTCTTAGAAACTGCATTTGCACTCTTGGACCTTCTGCAATTGCATCTAGCTCAAGGATTCCCACTAAATCGCCATTCATTCCAACCATCCTTGTGCAACTTATTGTCTGAGATCAAAGGTATACAGTAAATTCATCTCCGTCTACTCCTTCTACATCTAAAATTGCTTCTCCTCCACACAACCCTCCTCATACACCTCGGACATCAGCTACACCTACTCCCCCAACATCTCCAAGGCCAATTGTAGATCGACCAAGAGTGATGGCTTCTCATTTTCCACCCCTTAGGCTGCCTCAAGTTTTCGATGATATGCTGGCCAATTATCAAAGAAAAATTCCTTTTTTTGATGGCATCCCTCCCGGTGTTTCAACTCAGCAACATGTGGACCAAATGATGGATTTCTTCGAGCGTTATGAGATTGATGCATAAAATGTAACAATGAGGCTGTTTGTAGAAACATTTGGTGGTGAAGTTAGGAAATTGTTTAGAGCGTTGTCAGTTGCAAGTATCACCACATTGGCCAACTTGCAAAGACAATTCTTAGATCACTGGGAAATCAACAAAAATCCTCTTCAGATCCTCACCGAACATGATCACATCAAGTGGAATGTAGCTGAGTCTATCCAAGATTATTGCTTTTGTTTCAACTCTGTTTATAATGCAATCCCTGATCATCTAAGGCCACCCATTAGGTTAGCCTTGATTAAGTTTCTAGACGGTTTTGATACTGATATGGGCTACCAATTGAGAGAGAGGGATATGGAAACCTTGGAAGATATGCAAAAGATCGTGGGCATCGTTGAAGATAATCTGCTAGCCAAGAGGGCTAGAGCAAGAGCAGAAAACAAGGTCACAATAAAGGAAGTCTTCCTCGTCAGATCAAGTGCTTTGGAAAGTGGAGTAGATGCTTGAGAGAATGAAAATTGACAAGCCTGAACCTCAAGTTAGAAATCCTAACTTCCGTGGCCAGCGAAAGCCACAATATAGAATCAAACAAAGAGAGTAGTGAGCCCAAAATCAAGCAGCGCAGCAGCCGGTGCAAACACCTCTTCAACAGAATTTTGTTTGTCCTGAATCTAATGATGAAGATAATGTAATAGGAGAAGAAAATCACTTCTTTAATCCTAATGATATGCCCACCTTTATCACTGAAGATGATGAGTATGCAAAAAATTCAATTGTACAAAAAGATGAGGATTTTATCTTGGCAAATGACACAGATCTTGAAGTAGAGTCGAAGGAGTATCAGAGAGGTTATATGAATGCTTTTTCCACCCAACAACATTAGTATTCATTTAGAAACAAAAGTGTCCCCATCAATCCAATCCAAAAGAGAAAGGAAGTTTCATCATCTAAGAATGAGTCACCTGATGTACCAAAGAAAGGAAAAGGAATTGTTGATCCTACTACTAGCAAGTCTCCACTAGCAAATGAAAGAGTAAATCAGCCAACTGTATCAAGGGAAAAGGCTGAAAAGAAAGATTTCTGAGTCAAAGAAGTAGAAAATATTTCAACTTTTAGTTTAGAAAATGAAATTTCTAAATTGAAGGTATCCATTCCCTTGACTGAAATAATGAGGAACAACAGTTATAGAGGCCAAGTTTCTAAAATTTTGAATTTTGATCCAATGTCTAATATGGTGAATGTGGAAGACGATCAACTAGAATTCATTTTTGGACCAACACTGAATGGTGAGTCTGCATATAGTGATGTGCCACCTTTTTATATCAGTTTAAGGTTGGATGATTTTGTGTTGCATAATTCTATGTTTGATTCTGGAGCTTCCCACAATCTTATGCCAAAGGCTATCATGGAGAAGTTGGGTCTGGACATGACTAGGAAATACCATGATCTTTATTCATTTGATTCTAGCAGAGTGAGATGTATTGGGCTCATCAAAGACTTGGTGGTAAGTCTGGATCAAATCCCAACGAAGAATGTTTTGATGGATATTGTTGTGGCAAGCATTCCTCCCAGATTGGGTATGCTTCTTTCTGGGTCTTGGGGAGTGAAATTGAAAGGGACATTACAACTAGATTTTTCCTATGCAATGATTCCTCTGTTTGGCCAAATGAGAAGATTGTATCGCGAGCAAAAAATGAAATACGTGATTACAAGCAAGGAGAAGCCAATTAATCGTCCGATTAACTATTTACATACAGATCTAGATTTCTTTTGTTTTGTATTCAGATAATTTCAATGAGATAGCTAGTGAGTTAGTTGAAGAAAACGATATTGTAGATATAGCAGATAATTTTAGAGAAGTTTTGAAGAAAGAAGGACAAGAATAGAAAAATACCAGTGAGCAATTAGCTAAAGATAATGGACAACAAGCAGAAAGAACAGAGTTAATAGGTTTAGCACTTAGAAGAAGAGGAAGAAGGCTTGTGGACCATGGATTTTGATGCTGCAGTGGGAAATGATGGTGTTGGAATTGGTATTTGGGTACACAGTCCTTTTTCCGCTTCGAACAAAGTGCCTAGTAATGTGCGGGTATGTTTTTACAAACTACCTTTTGATTGTTTGAATAATGAAGCTGAGTATGAAGCTTTGATTGTTGGCCAAAAAATTCTAAGAAAGCTTAATGCTAAGAGGATTGTAGTATATGGCGACTTCGAATTGGTGATTAAGAAAGTCAAAGGAGAATATCAAGCAAGACATCCTCAGATGTGGGCTTACTGAAATGCAGTCTTAGATATCCTGAAGTTGCTTTCAGATTATACCTTGACGTGTGTGCCTCATATTCAAAATAGTATTGCAGATGCACTTGCTAAGGTAGCGAGTAATTTGAAGATTCCAATGAACTCAAGGAATAAATTTGAAATCCATGTGAAGTATCATCCGACTGTCCTAGACAATCAGAAATATTGGCAAGTCTTCCAAGATGATGAGGAGATTGATGATTTTCTGCAAAACAAAGGTAAGTTCAAAGACACCTCAATTGATGTAGAACATGATGATGGTAAAGATGATGTGGAGATAAATAAAATAGAAGTTTTACAGCTAAAGGATAATATTATTCCTAAAGGCTTGATATCTTTAGAAAAACTCTTCGACCAAGATGACATATCCCGCAAACCAACATTGTAGCCAATAGAAAAAGGAGTTCATGAGGTGAATATTGGGACAGCTGAAAATCCAAAAATGGTAAAATTGTCAAAAGCATTGCCACAAAAGATAAAGGCCAAATATGTCAGTTTATTGTCATCATTTGCATATGTGTTTGGTTGGGACTATTCCAACTTGAAGACATATGATACCAATATAATTCAGCACACTATCCCCATCAAGACTAATCAGAAACCTTTCCGATAGAAGTTGAGAAGGCTAAATCCAAAACTCTTGCCATCAATTGAGAAAGAGATAAATAGGTTGTACAAATCAGGAATCATCATTCCAATCAGATTTTTTGATTGGATCTCTAATTTGGTGCCCATATGAAAGAAGATAGGTGAGATTCGTTTGGGCATTGATTTTAGGAATCTCAATAAAGTTTCATTGAAGGATAATTATACATTGCCAAAAATGGATCATATACTTCAGTGATTATTTGGAGGAACTCGTATGTCATTACTCAATGGTTATTCTCGATATAACCAAATTCTGGTCCATGAAGACAATCGAGACAAAACAACATTCACCATGCCATGGGGGACTTTTCATTACGCTAAATGCCTTTTGGTTTAAAGAATGCAGGTGCCACATTTCAGCAGGCAATCGACATGGCTTTCGCAAATGAGAAGGATGTCTTTTTGGTTGTGTACCTTGATGATCTCATGGTGTTTTCCAATTCAAATGAAGAACACATGTCCCATTTTAAAATTGTCTTTGAAAAGTGTAGAAAATATGGTGTGTTACTTAATCCGAAGAAAATATTGTTTTCCATGGATGAGGGCAAACTACTTGGACACGTTATCTCAAAAGATAGCATTCGTATTGATCCAGTATGCGTAGAAGCGATTCAGAAAATTGATTTTCCCTGGAACAAGAAAGAGATTCAATCTTTTAATGTTAAGATGAATTTTTTATGCCGCTTTGTTCCTAAACATTTTGAAAACCTAAGAGAGATTACAAACATTCTTAAGAAGGACAACCAAGTGAAGTGGATGGAAGAGGTGGTAAAATCTTTTAATTTAGTCAAATTAGCTCTTTCTTCATCTCTGGCTCTAATCTTGGTGGTGTTTGATTGAATTGTTTGGTGGAAGAAGAAGCGAAGCAGGTCATGGAGGATTTCCATAAAGGAGATTGTGGCGGTCACCTTTTTTGGAAAACAACGGCAAATAAAATTTTGAGGGTGGGACGCTATTGGCTGACATTGTTTGGTGATGTATATAAGGTTGTCAAGAGCTGTCATAAATGTCATATTTTTGAAGGAAGGCAGAAATTACAGCCTTTGCCGCTTAATCCCATTGAGGTGAGTGCCCCTATTTAGCAGTGGGGGTTGGATTTCATTTGTGAAATTCATCCCGCTTCTTCAGGTCAGCATAAGTGGATCCTCACGGTAATAGATTATTTCACGAAATGGATTGAAGCAATTCCCACCAGACAAGCTACAGATGTGGTAATTATTTCGTTCCTTGAGAATAACATCTTGTCTCGTTTTGGTGGCCCGAATAAGTTAATCACTGATAACGCAACAACTTTCAAATCAAAGAAGATGATTGAGTTTTGTAACAAGTATAAAATCATTTTGGGACACTCAAATGCCTATCATCTGCAAGGCAATGGGTTGGTAGAGTCTTCTAACAAATCTTTAGTCAACATCATTAAGAAGCTGCAGGAAATAAACAAGAAGAGTTGGCATAAGGAGTTGGTCATTGCACTTTGGGTAGATCGGGTTAGTCAGAAGAAATCCATTTGTATGTCTCCCTTTGATCTTGTTTATGGAGTTGATATGGTGTTTCCTACCTCTCTAGTAGCTCTCGTAGTCAAACTTCTTCAGGAAGCCGGAAATGAAGAAGATCATATGCAGGGAAGACTAAATCAAATGGTCCATTTGCAATAGACAAGAGAAAAGTTTTCCAAAACACATCCAAGTTGCAGGAGAAGATTAAGAAAATCTATGACAGAAAAGAAAAGGTAAACAAATTCCAATTGGAGGAAGTGGTGTTGAAATGGGATGCCAGGAATGAGGAAAAAGGTAAACACAGTAAGTTTGAAAATCTCTGGAAAGGTCCCTTCAAAATTGCTACATATCGTGGTCAGAATGCTTTTCTTAAGAAGGAGATGAATGGGGAAGAATGTCCAGGAGGGTCGGTCAATGGTTGGCTGCTCAAACGGTACCATTTTTGAGAAGTTTCTGTTGTTTACATTGTTACTGTATATACCATTTTATTTTAGTTTCATTGCAAGTATGTGCTATAATATTTTCTTCAGTCTGGGGCCCGAAGTGAAGGTTATAATTCTGAAGAAGGATTTCAGTTTTGGGTTCAGTTTGTTGAGTCAGTTTTTGGTTTCATAATTGAGTTGGTTTGAGTCAAGTTTTAGTCACTAAATAAGTCAAGAGTCTTGTGTTAATTTGTCAAAATAATGGACTCCATAGCCCAATGGAGGAAGGCGTTGTTTATCTCTCCCGGAGATCTGTCATTCTTAGCGCCTCCTAGGAGCTACCAGCCCCATTGGAGCCAATGTTAGAGTGAGTCTTTAGATCCCTCCGTCAGACATCATTTCTCTTATTGCATTTCACTTTTAGGTGTCTCATTCAGCTCGATCATCTACATTCCACTAGGAGCATCGATGTTCTGATGGAAAGGTCTTGTCTCCATATTTCCCTCATGTCATGTACATGCTGGCTTAGGTCTGATCATCAAAGTTCATTAAATCAATTTTATAGTCATTAAGCATGGTCATTTGGTCAGCAAAGGGTCATTTTAGTCATTATGTCTAGGGTTTAGCAAATTCGGTCTTCAAAGTGTCTAATAATGCTACTAGATGACGAGGATGTTTATAATAAGTTTTTATTCCAGATGTCTTATAGCCAATAATGCTCGAGAATGATTCTTCTTCAAAACTCTGTTTTGAAGAAGAAATCGTCAAATTTATTTCTTATATTAAATATGTAATTTTTAAAGTTTTTCAAGTTCTATAGATCCTCAGTCCAGCCCTGGTCATCCTTTGCCGAAATCCAAGCCATCATCCGAGCAAAAGATTGACAAAATTTTCATCATTCAAGTGAAAATTCAAAATCGAAACCAAAACAGAGTTTCTATTAAAATGTCAAAGTGCCAAAGTTTTACAACTTTACAAAGTGGGTTATTTGAAATCAAAAATTCAAATCCATTGATCATATAAGACATTTTGGTGCCCAAAATAATTCATTTTCCTGCAAGAAATATTAGTGAAGTCGAGTCAAGTTTGAAGGAGCGAATGTTGTGTTTGAAAGCCAAGGTTGTGTGTTGGAAGTGCGTGCGACGCATTGGAGGAGGTCGCGGCACACATACACCATGCGGCACATTGGGACAATTTTCACTGTGTAAACACTGTCACAATGCATCCACGAGGTGTGGTGCAATGCGTTTGTGCATAGTGCACAGAGCCGACAGGCCAAATTTATATCTCTACTAACATCAAAAGTCAAATGATACAATTTCTTTTGCTCCAAGTAAGTTCGAGAGTTATTTCTATTGAATTTAGCTTGTGTTGGGTATTGTTTGAAGGGAAGATTTAAAGGTTTAATGTTTGAGAATATAAACCCTATATATATATATATAAAATATGCTCCTTTGGGTTTTGAAATTGGTGTTTTGAAATTGTGATTTTGGTGCCAAGTCTCCTTTCCCACTTGTGATCTTTTCCATTTCATAATTCTCAAACCCTATGCCCTAACCTCCCAAACTACTCATATCCCTATTTCCCTTTTTTCCTATCCTAAATTCTACCATTTCCTATCATTTTCCCTCTCCCATATCATTTGTAGCAAAATCCCGAACCCCACCTCCCTAAACATAGTCAAATGACTGTTAACACATTTCAAAGTTTCACTCGACAAACTCCACTATCCACTTTTCCCACTGTCCCATATTCCTCACAATTCGTTATTTCTCTTTGGCATATTTGGCATTCAAAACAAACACCTATTTATCATTCTCAAACCAATCAAACATACACTTGTTATACACATTGTAACACCATGACAAAGACAGATTCATGATATGAGCCAAAATATGAGAATGGTAGTGACTCAACCACTAAGCCTAATGTGTCGAGAAGGCCTCATAAGAGTGGCAGACATGTTAGAGAAGAGCCCACTTCCTTGACTCAATTGCAGGCCTGCCCGCTTGCAGTGACATGCTTTCAGCAACAGTCTTGCTTTCAATATTGTGAGATGATTGCTCAGATCCAGCATCATGAGGAGTTAGTTCGGTTGTTTGTTTTACATTTGCATGATGGTCATGTTACTCTTGCTGGAGTAAACTTCACCTCGACACCAGAAACCATCTCTCAGGCCACCAGGATACCGAATATAGGCGAAGAGTGGAACAAGAGACAACAGCTGGATAGAGCATATTATGAACCTTACATTAGGCCTAGCTACTTGAGGCAGCTTAGCAGAGTATTCCCATTCCGGTTTCTAAAGGAATCTTATGCGCTGTTGATGAGACTCATTATCAGATACTTCAGTTGTGAAGGCCGCTTCTTACGCCTCTATACATACCATATCAGGTTATTGATGCATTTCACGAGAGTGAGGTTGATGAACATTCCATATTTCATGTGCCGAAACATCAAGAGGATGACTACTCTTGTTCAGAAGAAGACCCTTGAACAGCAGTACAACAACATTTTCCACTATGCGCTCATCAAGGTCATTATTGTACATCACCTTAGCCTGCAGGGTATCACATGGGAAGACTTCATTTCCCGTGAGTTCTTCATAGTTTTAGCAGCTCATCACGAGGTTGTCCATGATGCAGGTGAACCTTCACATCAGCATGTAGGTCGGGAGGCAGAGACTACTAGTGTGCCGACATATGTCACCTACAGAGAGGCACAAGGGGATTGTTTGCAGCAGCCCGATGAGTACTATCTCCACCTAGGGTGGAAGGGATCTCGTTTCTATCATCAATAGCACATGTATAGGTACAGGATAGAGGCAAGAAGCCTGTGTATGATGAGGGCCCTTCAGGAGGCCAAGACACTGATTTCATCCTCATTGATGATGATATGAGCTCTCCTAGCTTAAAGCTGAGGGAGATTATTCAGGAGCAAAAAGTTGAGGTAGATGTATTGACTGATAAATTATAGACAGCTCAATGGGTCATAAACTATTTGGAGCAGTGAAACAAACAATTGGAGGATCAGCATATAGTCATGGAGTTACAAAACATTCAGTAGAACCGCCAAGCTGCCCAAAGACGGAGGGTGGAGATCACTTCGCTTGAGCAAGAGATCAATGATGATCAGGAATATTGGCTTGAGAGGATCAAAACCCACTTAGAGAAGCTGTTGGCGAAGGCAAACAAGGACAAGGACATGGTCATGAACATGAAAGGTCATTATTGGGCACGAACTCATGTTTGCAAACTGATGATCAAAATCTTGAAAGCAAGACTAAGGTGTGCACTAAAATGATGCAAAAGGCGTGATAGGCTCCAAATCTTGGTGGAAGCTTCCTTGGCTGAGCATGATACTTAATGATGGACCTTCATTCCAAATTTCAGCAAATTTTGAGAAACTTTTGTCAATTTTGAATTTTTGGGCTTCGAGATAGCTTTTCTTGCCCAACGCGTAGCACCACTTGGCGCACGCTTATAATTGGGAGACCCACTAGATAAGAACTTTAAATTTTTAGATTTTTCATCAAAAGTTACGCATGCTCATGGATTAAATAAGGATTTCATCAAGTTTTGGGTGGCCTAAAGGGTCCAAAACACACAAAAAATGACCTTTCTGCCACCTTTTGCACTCACAGCAAGTAGTTTTGGGAGATTGAAGTTTTGGAGGAGTAAATGACATCCGAATCTAGTAATTCTACTTTTGTTGGAAAGTAGACAGGTAGGGATTGCGAACACACTATCATGGGCTCAATTTGGACTCAAATAAGGGCCACAAAAGGTGCTCTAATGTTGTGTTACACATACAGGTTTCAGGCGCGACGCATAGAAGAATTTGGCTTATTTTTCACTCCACAGCTCAGAATTTCGCCCAGTTTTGACTAGTTTTACTTTTTCACATAACTCTTGATGTAATTTCATGAAAATCATGTAATTTTGGCACATATTTACTTTTTTTAGTAGATTCATTCACTAAAAATTGAGAAACAACTGAATGAATCAGTTTCCTACCATATAGAGGCAAGCTGTTTCATTGCCTATTTTTCAGTTCCTTGTTTAGATATGGTTGAAACAACTCCTAGAATGATGAGCTTGACCCCTATAGGCATGGGAAGGATTTAGGCTTATCTATATAATGTAATTTCTCAGTCATTTTCAGGGTTGGACACTTGGGATTGCTCGACACTCCATTGTACATTTGATTTCTGCATTTTTGACAAAGGAAAGACGAGGGTTTTGCAGCACTTGTTGGGATTCATGTGGCTCTATGTTTTGATGGTGTTTTTGTCTATGTAATTGTAAGTTCACTGATTTTTATGTGTATCATTTTCCCTTCTCTTTGCTTCTGAAATTAAACAAATGAGTTATTAAGGTAGAATTCATTGGACTACTGTGCTCTGCCTTGAATTTTGTTTAATTTTCAATGTTTTCATCTGTTTGAGGAGGAGTCTTGAGACTCTCTTGCCCTCCTTGGCTCCTCACCAGTATGATCCATCCATTCATTCAATATAAAGAATCAAAATGATTACCTTCCTTGCCCCAATGAGAACTCTGCTAAAATTAGGCAGGATCCATGGACCCAAATTTGCCTTTCCCTTTTTCCGACAAAACCCCCAAAAAAAAAACTCAAATCAAATCCTTGCACTTCATACCTAGCCTAAGATCAATTGTTAAATTATTCATCTCAAGCCTCATCGATTATATTTTGCTGAGATTGACCAGGAGAGAGCACTCTCCTGTCCTCATAGGGCTAGGTACGAGGCTGAGTGTGGTTTGATGTGGACCTAGAATCTTACCTTTTTAGCCTGAGGTAAATCTAGGTTCTAACATAGGGTACCCAAATTTGGAAACTACATTCTCCCTTAAGAGCTCAACCACCTTCTCCTCTATTTCTGCCTTAATTTCCTTAGTTTCAGTGCACTTATCCAGATAGTTAATGCACATAATGATATACTTATATTTCTTGGATGGATCATCAATAGTTTGAACTAAGTTTGTGCCCCACTTGTCAAATGGCTCAAAAATAATTTTAGGTTGCAAAGGAATTTCATTTCTTGTAGTAGGCTTTCCCATCCTTTGGCACCAATCACACTTCAGGCAAAATCTAGGCCAAAGCGTTTAGGAGTACCCAGAATTCGGAAAGATGACTATAATGTTGTGTATCTCTCCAAAGAACCAAGTTTTACTCCTCAAGTATTTTAGGGGTATGCACCACAATATCCATGAGAAAGTGATGTTGTTCAAGATGAAAATGGTGGATGATACTTATGTATAGGCACAACACCTTGAGAACAAGGTTTGAAAAGAGCACAATCTAGTGGATGAAAGAAAAAGGAGAAACAAGACGCTTCTAAGGATGGGAAGAAGAAAAAAAAAAGGGGGAAAGGTTAAAAATATGGTAGCCACAACACACGAGTGCAAAAATCCTAGTAACCACTACAACGTTGATGACCATACATAGCAGAGGTTTTTGAAGTTGCATCGAGAGCTAAACTCAAAGAATAGGAAGAAAGATAATAAGAAGAAGAATATCATGACCATTAATTCACACAACCAAGTTGAAAAAAACATAGACATGGATGAGAAGATTTCCTACACATTAGTTCAAAAGGAGGTGAATCTGGGTATCCTTCAACAACACGAAGAGAAAGAAATGACCAAACTCTTCCATGTAAAGATACAGGTCAACAAGATGAACATTGATGCTCTATTAGACTCAGGATTGCAGGATAATCTCATTGTAGCAGATCTAGACAAGTTGTTAGGGATCGAGTGATCATTCGAACCCATATCCATTGGGATGGGTACATAAGGATGCAAAGTTTAAGGTAAAAATTTAGTGTAAACTTACATTTGTTATCATTGTTTATTTTATTCATGAGGTAGATCTGTCTGTGGTTCCCCTTGATGTATGGGGAGTTGTGTTTTGCAATCCACACATGTACATGTGTGATGCTATATTCATGATGAGAGCTAACTAGTACCATCTCAACAAGGATAAAATATCGTTCATCATCAATGTGCATAAATAAAAGTAAAAATTTTCACTCGTAAGTGCCAACAAAGCCAATAAACTGATTAGTTCAAGAAATAAGTATGTTTTATTGCTTTTAAGAGAAGGTTAGTCTATAGAGGAGTCAATAAGCAGCAAGGCATCCTTAGAGGAGTCTACTAAGAAAAAAAAACAACAATTGGCGGAGTTGTTATAGGAATACAAGGATGTGTTCCTAGAGCCTAAAGGGATACCTCCTACGAGAGAATTGGAGCAAGAGATCTAGCTATTGTAGAATTGAGACTTCTGTGATTTGTCATAGTTTTAAGGAGAGCTTCAGCGTAAATCACATGAGAAAGATTTCAGCCAACTAAAATCATGTGATTTACGCTGAAGCTCTCCTTAAAAAAAAAGATCTAGCTATTTTTAGACTCCACATTGCCGAATATTGGTTTGTACATGAAGTATGCTATAGAAGCAAGTGAGGTGAAGAAATAGTTACAATAAATGTTGGAGCATGGTGTCACTCGACCGAGTACATCACCATGTGGGTCATCCATCATCATTGTGCCAAAGAAGAATGGGACCTCACACGTGTATAGATTATAGGGCATTGAATAAAATCATGCTCAATAAGAGATACCACATGCCCTAGATAGACGATCTACTAGATCAGTTGCAACAAACAAATTATTTTACTAATCTAGACTCGAAATCTCGATATCACCAGATTCTAGTCAAAGAAGGAGATACATGGAAGACGAGCTTCAAAAATAGGCAAGGTTTGTATGAGTTGTTAGTTATGCCATTCATCCTTTGTAATGCAACAACTAAATTTATGACAATAATGAATGATGTATTACGCCATTTTATAGATTCATTTGTTATTGTCTATTTGGATGATATAATGGTATATAGTCCTACATGGGAGGAGAATAATTCACATTTGATGCAGGTGCTAGAAACATTGAAGAAGCACAAGTTGCTATAAAATATCAAGGAGTGTAAGTTTGCACAAGAGTCCTTGATGTATTTGGGATTTGTGATTGGTGGAGGAGAATTGAAGATAGATCCTTCCAATATGGAGCTCATCATGAAATGGTTGGTGACTACAAATGTTACTAAGCTTATGAGTTTCATTAGAGCACCACAATACCTGAGTAGATTCATAGGCTTGTTTTCAATAGTATCAACACCACTCCATGCCATAAAAACAAGTGGCAAGAGTTTCTAGTGGGGAAAAGGGTAGTAGAAGGGTTTCGATGAGTTAAAGAAGAAGATAAGTGAAGAACTATTTCTGGCATTACCAAACTTGCAATGGCCCTTTGAAGTGGAGACATATTTGACTTGTTATGTTATGGGAGTTGCCTTGATGCAAGAAGGAAGGCCTATTTGCTACCATTCTGAATTATTTCATCAAGGAGTTCTTAACTACCCCACCTATGAGAAGGAGCTCTATGCCATGGTCCAAGCTGTGAAGAAGAGGAAGAATTATCTAATAGGAAAGGAGATAATAATCCACACATGTCAAGAGTCATTACAATAACTTTAGGCCCATAATAAGCTACAATAGGGTAGGCATTACAAGTGGAAGGGATTTTTGCAGCGATTTAACTTGGTGATTGAGTATAAGAAGGGAAACACAAACATGTTGGTCGACATGCTTTCAAGTCCACCAACATCAAACGTTATAGCTTTAGGGACTCTTATGTGCATGGATCCATTCACCGATGATGCATACATAGAGGAATATTTAGAAGATGATGGTTTCATAGGTCATGAAAGTACCAAACAACTCATCCATGTGATATTCTATAAATGAGAAACCCAATATTCTTCATAGCATAATCACATGCATTCATAACAGAAGTGAATAGATTAACACAGGTAGTTCCATAATACTCATCTTTATTAATGCTTCAGATCTTCTTTACAGACTCTAACTATCTTGTGCACACAACTACATGAGTCTACGCACTCAGCTATAGACTTATACCCTAGGCCTCTGTGCACACCACTATAGATCCTCTTTCCTACACTAAGATTATTCACTCTTAGCTCTTACTAACCCATTACATCAACATCCAAGAATTGAACTGAGTTGCCTTAGACTCTTCTAATACTTACCTTTTTTTATAATCCCATGGTCTGTGGACCATGAGTATATCTCTAACACTGACATGACTTCCATAAATTAACGGAAAAAAACCCTTTGTGACACTTTACATCTTCGCACTTCACAACCACAAAATGTGCAGACTTTACACTTTTTATACAAAACTTTGGCTCTCTTCCCCAAAACTTCTGCTTTTAACCCTAGAAATGACCCTACAGGACCTATTCCCAACACTCTGTTACAATACCATGGTCCCTGAACCATGGGTGGGTCACAAAACAACAAACTAAGGGGATTTGACCTTCCTGAAGCACCTTTGAGTCCTATCAACCTGCATGCTTTGCTTCTCAAAATGAAGAGACTTCAGAATACTTTTACAAAATTGACCGTAGGGGACCATATCCCAACAACAACAACCTTGAGTGTTCTAATGAAAAATTCTATGGGATACTCTTCTCCCTGTTGATTCTTCTGCGTCAAAATAGTTGCAATACTATTCTTTGAGGTGAAAGAGAAGATAAAAAAATCATTTGTGTAGTCCTGAATAATAAGCACATGGGAACACGATAATATAGTTTTGACTTCATTAAATGTTCTTCTGCTTTCTTATCCCATTTTACTTCCCTTTCCCTTTTCAACATGTTTGTGATCTTCCTCAAAATGTCTGCCAGATTGGGAATAAGCCTTCTTAAGAAATTTATTATGCCCATAAAGGACTAAATCTCTTTCTTATTTCTAGGAATGTCCATTTTTTGAATGGCTAAAATTTTGTTCGAATCGATTTTAATGTCATCTTCATAAATAATATGTCCTAAGAATTTCCCTTCTTCCATCCCAAATAGATATTTTTGGGGGTTAATTGATATGCCATATTTTCTACACTTTATGTAAACAACCTTTAGGTGTTGCAAATCCTCCTCATCTGAGTGGGAATAAATAGTGATATCATTGAGATACATTACTAAAAATGTGTCTTTCTCCTCTGAAAAAGCTAGGGTCATATATCATTGAAATGTCCCTCGTGCATTCATCAATCCAAAGGAAATTTTTGCATATTTGAAGTTCCCCTATGATGTAGTGAATGCAGTCTTATCTTGATCTTATGGGTGAACCAAAAATTGATTTTAACCTGAAAATCCATCCAATAGAGACATCTACCTTGCACCCACCACTTTCTGAAGGATATGATACATCTTGGGAAACAAGTAGTTTTCCTTGAGAGACACATTATTAAAGTTCTTGAAATTTGCACACAATCTAATTTCTCCTGTATTCCTCCTGACTAGCACTAAATTAGATAACCATTTTAAAAACCTAAGGTGTATAATCATACCAGCATCAAATAATTTTCTCACCTCCTTTTCAATCAAAGGAAACAGAATAGGATTTGTCCTCCAAAAATTATATTTAAATGGGTTATGATCCTCCTTGATTGGTATTATATTCTAGATGATGCTTTTATTGTACATGTTCAAATCCCGATACCCCCAGGAAAAAACATCATAAATCTCTCTCAATAGGTCCAAATACTACTTCATTTTTGGGCTTAGGGGCTTGGAGAACTTGATGATATTCAATTGTTCTATTGTGGCTATATTACATTCCTCTGCTCTAGTTTCAGTAGGCATCAACTTTGGCCTCTTGGCAACATCATTCTCAACAAATATCTCCTGCAATGGTACTAGCACCCTTGGAATAACATTATCTTTCAGTTGCAACACCTTCAATTTTGTCCCTTGTCTCTCCAACTCTTCTTTAATCTGACTTATGTAGCTCATCTTTTCATCTTCCTCTAAATTGCAATCATTTTCAATCTTTATCTTGGAAAAATATACTTTCATCAGTGATAAATTATCTAGTTGTTTATCATTCTCAAAAACTTTCCAGTACTTCAAATGGTCTAGGATAGTCAGCCTACATTTCACTTCAACCTTATACTTCCCTTCATACTGCTAGAACTCTCAAAATCACAAGTCGACATGCCTAAGGTGTCTGCAACTACATTCTCTTTTGTAGGAACAACTAAAAAACTATATTTGGAAAAAAAATTATAATCAATCTACAACATCATTGCAGTAAGCATGCATTTGGGGATGTTTTGTCTAATACTCACCTCTGGCTTTCCTAATGACTTTCTACATTTTCGTCTTCCCTTATCTGTAATAACAAATCTGTACTTTTCTCCTCTACCTTAGAACAACTATAATTAAATATAATAAAATAATGTAGATTAGAATGAAAAACATATACCATATGATTTGTAGGATTCTCCTTATTGTTGATCATATAGTTGATGAGTGTTTCTATGTACAACCTACTTGTCTGGCCACCAAAGATTGACCTTCATAGGAGCATACTAAATTTGGGAGATATGTCTGCTACAATGATGTCCATCACCATACTCATCGAAGGAATCTAAGCTAAAGAGACTTCCAAATCCTTGATAAATCCCAAGCACTTAACCTTACTGTAATCAAAATAATATAGGTCCTTGTAAGGCCTTGTGATATCAATTCCCAACCTTTGGATAATCACTTTCGACATAAAATTGTATGAAGCCATGAAATATAGGATAACATTATGCAATATCTGATCACGCACATTAAGACTATCATGAAAGGGAGGCACATTGCCATCCTGACTTCTGTCATCAATATTCCACCCAAAACTGATAGTTGGATGACTGTCAACTATTTTCACAGTATCAGAAGATTTATCAATTGTTAGTGGCTTTAAAATTTCAGCTTTGTATTGATCATTTCTCAGTAATTCACCAAGGGGAACGGATATCTTCAACTTTGTAAGCTTAGTCTCAAAATTGGAAGAGAGGTTCTGCGTGCTACAATAAGCACCATCAGCAGAATTAATGTAATGACTTTGATGACATCTTCAAACTGAGTTTGAAAAGAAGAAAAACAGATGGTTATGGAAAGGGTTCTTTTAAGATAGCGAGAGTCTCTTTTAGCAAACGACTAACATGAGATCGTGAGGGACAATCCTTAGTGTAATGATCCTCCTCATAGATGAGGCAAAGGAAATTGTGCTTTCTTCGAGAATCATCATCAATAGAGGATTTAGGAGGGTCCTCTTTTGGGGCATCAACTTTGGCCTTACCTTTTGATGAGAACTAGTATTGCAGCAAGAATGATGCAACTCCTGGAGCTACCAACTTTACTTTATCAACCTTGGGTTTGTACAAACTTCGATGTGGCAGTGTTGTATACACAAGTAAGATTGATGGTTCTTCTTTTTGTTACTGTTCAACCGATGAGAGAGCAGTAGGGTTTTCAAGTAAGAGTTCTATGGATTGAAAAGACTATTGATTTCTAATCAAAGAAAGAGGAATCTACTCTAAGAGAAAGCTTGTCTACTGCAATAAGGAAAATGACTTAAATCCTATGCTAAAAAAACACCATTCGATAACTAACTACTGAGAAAATATGCTTTACAAGAATGCCAAGCTATCATGTATGAAATGCTACTATCCTAACCATGGAAGTTCAAAACATCACACACCAGTATTGTGCATGTAAAAGACTAAATAAATTTGTTGTTTTTTTTATTATTTTTATGGAAAGTCAAGTGTGAACCCTAATCCCGTTTGATGATATGGTAGGAGGATTATGGATGTTGGAGTATGGTTGGGAGGTTAGGGAGACCCTTAGGTACCCTTTTGTTGCTTCCTACAGTTTTTTGCTCAATTGCGGCCTTAAAATAGGCCACTACAGGAAAACCTACTTGACGTACTAAAAACCTACATGATTCCCTATATTTCTACACAATATAGCAGAGAGGAGAATGATTGGTGCTATAGGCGATTGAAGGCTTAGGGAAGGTGGCTAATAGGTGGAATGGAGTGAGAAATTTTCTAGGATCACTCAGAACTCAAAACAAAGGTTAGGAGATGGTTGCCTTTGCTCAACATGCTTGGAGGAGTTTCTATGTAAAATGACGAAATTGGTGAAGGTCTTGGTGGAAGCAAGGAATGATTATGGATGGATGAAGTTAGAAGGTGGTTTCTTGCTATGGGATATCCTCTACTTATGAAACACTTTCTCTACATCAAACATTGTTATTTTCCAAGAAATCATGTAAACAAGAAGAATTATAATAGGCTAGAAAAAAGAAGTTTAATGAGCTAACTGTCTACCTCATGCATGAGGAAAATTTCATAATGAAATAGAATCATTGATGATATCTATTGTAATACTAAAGATGGAAGAGATGGTATTAATTCCTACACTTGCAAACTTATCAAATGCTGGTTCAAGTATAGTAAATCCTAAATTTTATGAGAAAACAAAAATCTGTCTTTTTGGGGCTGCATAGGGGTCCTTTCCTCAAATCATGATCCCTAAAGGAAGAGGTGAGGCTGAGACACCTACTAGCACATTTGTGATGCTTGTTTCCCTTTGTAACCTACTACTGAAGTAGAGCACAAATGGAAGAAAACTAATAAAAAATTAATCAAATCTACATTTCCTGCAATGAAATACTTCTAAGGACAGTTTAATCATGAATCTATGAAACCAATCTAAGCATACATATGCAAGAAGAGTAGCCTTTCCTTCTATGATTGGGCCCTAACCAAAGAGAGTAGACCTTCTGTGTTGTATTCATTGACTTGCGATAAACCTATTGTTGGACACTCATTTGTAGTATGATATTGGTGGTTGTAAGCATGTAAATAATGGCGGATTTCTTGGATTTCTCTATTTGTATTAGGTATGATGGGTACAAATGATGATGTTTGGTTTACGGATGGGTCTGCGGAATATTCAGTGAGCTCGTGTGGTGGTTCAAGTGAAAGGTGGATAGTGGTTTCTGTAGTATTGGAATGGTGAAGGGAGGAGGAGTCATAAGTGAGGATTGCTAGTAAGGATGCCAGTGCGTTGGTATCAATACGAACATTCTTATAGTATGGGTCATTTTCCAATTTGTATTCTAATGCAGCGAGAACATGATGTCTACTCACAATGAAATTATAAGCCTTATGGTCATTACTATGATGCATGACAATTAAGATGTCCAAGTTTTCAACACGTCGTGGCAACATGTTTGCGATTTTTGTAATGTCTTGAGGAAAAAAAATTGTGTGGCCATTGTATTTATATTGGCCACCACGTGCATGTGTTACTTGTAGTATAGGGTTAACCTTTGAATAATGAAGCTCAGTATGAAGCTTTGATTGCTGGCCTAAAAATTCTAAGAAAGCTTAATGCTAAGAGGATTGTAGTATATGGCAACCTCGAATTGGTGATTAATAAAGTCAAAGGAAAATATCAAGCAAGACATCCTTAGATGCAGGCTTACTAAAATGCAGTCTTAGATATCCTAAAGTTGCTTCCAGATTATACCTTGATGTGTGTGCCTCATATTCAAAATAGTATTGTAGATGCACTTGCTAAGGCAGCGAGTAATTTGAAGATTCTAATGAACTCAAGTAATAAATTTGAAATCCATGTAAAGTATCATCCGACTGTCCTGGACAATAAAAAATATTGGCAAGTCTTCCAAGATGATGAGGAGATTGATGATTTTCTGCAAAACAAAGGTAAGTTCAAAGACACCTCAATTGATGTAGAACATGATGATGGTAAAGATGATGTGCAGATAAATCAAATAGAAGTGTTGCATCTAAAGGGTAATATTATTCCTAAAGGCTTGATATCTTTAGAAAAACTCTTCGACGAAGATGACATAGCCTGCAAACCAACATTGCAGCCAATAGAAAAAGGAGTTCATGAGGTGAATATTGGGACAACTGAAAATTCAAAAATGGTAAAATTGTCAAAAGCATTGCCACAAAAGATAAAGGCCAAATATGTCAGTTTATTGTCATCATTTGCATATGTGTTTTCTTGGGACTATTCCAACTTGAAGACATATGATACCAATATAATTCAGCACACTATCCCCATCAAGACTAATCAGAAACCTTTCCGATAGAAGTTGAGAAGGCTAAATCCAAAACTCTTGCCATCAATTGAGAAAGAGATAAATAGGTTGTACAAATCAGGAATCATCATTCCAATCAGATTTTCTGATTAGAGCTCTAATTTGGTGCCCGTACGAAAGAAGATAGGTGAGATTCATTTGGGCATTGATTTTAGGTATCTCAATAAAGTTTCATTGAAGGATAATTATCCATTGCTAAAAATGGATCATATACTTCAGTGATTATTTGGAGGAACTCATATGTCATTACCCAATGGTTATTCTAGATATAACCAAATTCTGGTCCATGAAGACAACCGAGACAAAACAACATTCACCACGCCATGGGGGACTTTTCATTACGTTAAAATGCCTTTTGGTTTAAAGAATGCAGGTGCCACATTTTAGCAGGCAATTGACATGGCTTTCGCAAATGAGAAGGATGTCTTTTTGGTTGTGTACCTTGATGATCTCACGGTGTTTTCCAATTCAAATGAAGAACACATGTCCCATTTTAAAATTGTCTTCGAAAGTGCATAAAATATGGTGTGTCACTTAATCCGAAGAAAATATTTTTTTCCATGGATGATGGCAAACTACTTGGACACATTATCTCAAAAGATAGCATTCGTATTGATCCAGCATGCGTAGAAGTGATTCAGCAAATTGATTTTCCCTGGAACAAGAAAGAGATTCAATCTTTTAATGGTAAGATGAATTTTTTATGCCGCTTTGTTCCTAAACATTTTGAACACCTAAGAGAGATTACAAACATGCTTAAGAAGGATAGCCAAGTGAAGTGGATGGAAGAGGCGGTAAAATCTTTTAATTTAGACAAATTAGCTCTTTCTTCAGCTCTGGCTCTAATCAACCCAGATCACACTCAGGATTTTATATTGTTTTCATTTGCTTCAGAGCATATTATGGTAGTTGTGTTAATGTAGAAAATAGATGAGCATTAAAGACCAATTGCTTTCTTCAGCCGAACTATAAGACATGCAACCTTGAAGTATAACATCATTGAAAAGCAAGCCCTTGCAATTGTGAAAGCATTGAAAGATTTTGGGGTTTATATTTTGCATTCTCATATTTTGGCTTATGTTCCTAATGCTACTGGCAAGGATGCTTTAGTGCAAACAGATCTGGAAGGAAGACGAGGCAAGTGGATTGCAACTTTGTTGGAGTATGATGTGGAGATAAAGCCCACAAATCTTGTCAAAGGACAAGGATTGGCAAAGTTAATGGCTGAATCAAACTTGCACGCCTTAGACATAAATTTAATCACTACTATGTGTGATGAGAATGAGGAAGGTTCATCAATTCAGGTATCTAAAATGTTTGTTCTTTCTCCGTGGTATTTAGATATAGTATATGAGCTTCAGAATTTGTCACCACCACTCAGCATGGCTAGAAACAAAAGTAGAACTCTCAAGCTAAAGGCTACGAAGTTTTGTATTTTGAATTTTGCACTTTATTTGAAAGATCACGGTAGTGTTTGATTGAATTGTTTGGTGGAAGAAGAAGCGAAGCAGGTCATGGAGGATTTCCATAAAGGAGATTGTGGCGGTCACCTTTTTTGGAAAACAACGGCAAATAAAATTTCGAGGGCGGGACACTATTGGCTGTCATTGTTTGGTGATGTATATAAGGTTGTCAAGAGCTATCATAAATGTCAGATTTTTGAAGGAAGGCAGAAATTACAGCCTTTGCCGCTTAATCCCATTGAGGTGAGTGCCCCTTTTTAGTAGTGGGGGTTGGATTTCATTTGTGAAATTCATCTCGCTTCTTCAGGTCAGCATAAGTGGATCCTCACGGCAATAGATTATTTCACAAAATGGATCGAAGCAATTCCCTATAGAAGTGGTAATTATTCTATTCCTTGAGAATAACATCTTGTCTCGTTTTGGTTGCCCGAATAAGTTAATCATTGATAACACAACAACATTCAAATCAAAGAAGATGATTGAGTTTTGTAACAAGTATAAAATCATTTTGGGACACTCAAATGCCTATCATCCGCAAGGAAATGGGTTGGTGGAGTCTTCTAACAAATCTTTAGTCAACATCATTAAGAAGCTGCTCAAAATAGAGAAGAAGAGTTGGCATAAGAAGTTGGTCATTGCACTTTGGGTAGATCGGGTCAGTCAGAAAAAATCCATTTGTATGTCTCCCTTTGAGCTTGTTTATGGATTTGATACAGTGTTTCCTACCTCTCTAGTAGCTCTGGCAGTCAAAATTCTTCAGGAAGCCGGAAATGAAGAAGACCATATGCAGGGAAGACTAAATCAAATGGTCCATTTGCAATAGACAAGAGAAGAATTTTTCCAAAACACATCCAAGTTGCAGGAGAAGATTAAGAAAATTTATGACAGAAAAGAAAAGATAAACAAATTCCAATTGGAGGAAGTGGTGTTGAAATGGGATGCCAGGAATGAGGAAAAAGGTAAACACGGTCAGTTTGAAAATCTCTGGAAAGGTCCCTTAAAAACTGCTACATATCGTGGTCAGAATGCTTTTCTTATGAAGGAGATGAACGGGGAAGAATGTCCAGGAGGGCAAGTCAATGGTTGGCTGCTCAAACGGTACCATTTTTGAGAAGTTTCTGTTGCTTACATTGTTACTATATATACCATTTTATTTTAGTTTCATTGCAAGTATGTGTTGTAATATTTTCTTCAGTCTGGGGCCCGAAGTGAAGGTTATAATTCTGAAGAAGGATTTCAGTTTTGGGTTCAGTTTGTTGAGTCAATTTTTGGTTTCATAATTGAGTCGGTTTGAGTCAAGTCTTAGTCACTAAATAAGTCAAGAGTCTTGTGTTAATTTGTCAAAATAATGGACTCCATAGCCCAATGGAGGAAGGCGTTGTTTATCTCTCCCAGAGATCTGTCATTCTTAACACCTCCTAGGAGCTACCATCCCCATTGGAGCCAATGTTAGAGTCAGTCTTTAGATCCCTCTGTCAGACATCATTTCTCTTATTGCATTTCATTTTTAGGTGTCTCATTCAGCTCGATCATCTGCATTCCACTAGGAGCATCGATGTTCTGATGGAGAGGTCTTGTCTCCATATTTCCCTCATGTCATGTACATGCTGGCTTAGGTCTGATCATCAAAGTTCATTAAATCAATTTTATAGTCATTAAGCATGGTCATTTGGTCAGCAAAGGGTCATTTTAGTCATTAGGTCTAGGGTTTAGCGAATTCGTTCTTCAAAGTGTCTAATAATGCTAGTAGGCGACGAGGATGTTTATAATAATTTTTTATTCCAGATGTCTCATAGCCAATAATGCTCGAGAATGATTCTTCTTCAAAACTCTGTTTTGAAGAAGAAATCGTCAAATTTATTTCTTAGATTAAATATGTAATTTTTAAATTTTTTCAAGTTCTACAGATCTTCAGTCCAGCCCTGATCATCCTTTACCGAAATCCAAGCAATCATCCAAGAAAAAAATTGACAAAAGTTTCATCATTGAAGTGAAAATTCAAAATCGAAACCAAAACAGAGTTTCTATTAAAATGTCAAAGTGCCAAAGTTTTACAACTTTACAAAGTGGGTTATTTGAAATAAAAAATTCAAATCCATTGGTCATATAAGACATTTTGGTGCCCAAAATAATTCATTTGCCTGCAAGAAATATCAGTGAAGCCGAGTCAAGTTTGGAGGAGCGAATTTTGTGTTTGAAAGCCAAGGCTGTATGTTGGAAGTGCGTGCGACGCATCGGAGGAGGTCACAGTGCACATAGGTCATGCGGCACATTGGGCCAATTTTCACTGTGTAAACACTGTTACAACGCATCCATGAGGTGCGGTGCAATGCGTTTGTGCGTAGCACAAAGAGCCGACAGGCCAAATTTATATCTCTGCTGACATCAAAAATAAAACAACACCATTTGTTTTGCTCCAAGTAAGTTTGAGAGTTATTTCTATTGAATTTAGCTTGTGTTGGGTATTGTTTGGAGGGAAGATTTAAAGGTTTAATGTTTGAGAATATAAAACCTATATATATATATATACAAAATCTGCTCCTTTGGGTTTTGAAATTGGTGTTTTGAAATTGTGATTTTGGTGCCAAGTCTCCTTTCCCACTTGTGATCTTTTCCATTTCATAATTCTCAAACCCTATGCCCTAACCTCCCAAACTACTCATATCCCTATTTCCCTTTTTTCCTATCCTAAATTCTACCATTTCCTATCATTTTCCCTCTCCCATATCATTTGTAGAAAAATCCCAAACCCCACCTCCCTAAACATAGTCAAATGACTGTTAACACATTTCAAAATTTCACTTGACAAACTCCACTATCCACTTTTCCCACTGTCCCATATTCCTCACAATTCGTTATTGCTCTTTGGAATATTTGGCATTCAAAACAAACACCTATTTCTCATTTTCATACCAATCAAACATACACTTGTCATACACATTGTAACACCATGACAAAGACATATTCATCATATGAGCCAAAATATGAGAATGACAGTGACTCAACCACTAAGCCTAATGTGCCGAGAAGGCCTCATAAGGGTGGCAGACATGTTAGAGAAGAGCCCACTTCCTTGACTCAATTGCAGGCCTGCCCGCTTGCAGTGACATGCTTTCAGCAACAGTCTTGCTTTCAATATTGTGAGATGATTGCTCAGATCCAGCATCATGAGGAGTTAGTTCGGTTGTTTGTTTTACATTTGCATGATGGTCATGTTACTCTTGCTAGAGTAAACTTCACCTCGACACCAGAAACCATCTCTCAGGCCACCAAGATACTGAATATAGGCAAAGAGTGGAACAAGAGACAACAGCTGGATAGAGCATATTATGAACCTTACATTAGGTCTAGCTACTTGAGGCAGCTCAGCAGAGTATTCCCATTGTGGTTTCTAAAGGAATATTATGCGCTGTTGATGAGACTCATTATCAGATACTTTAGTTGTGAAGGCCGCTTCTTACGCCTCTATACATACCATATCAGGTTATTGATGCATTTCACGAGAGTGAGGTTGATGAACATTCCATATTTCATGTGCCGAAACATCAAGAGGATGACTACTCTTGTTCAGAAGAAGACCCTTGAACAGCAGTACAACAACATTTTCCACTATGCGCTCATCAAGGTCATTGTTGTACATCAGCTTAGCCTGCAGGGTATCACATGGGAAGACTTCATTTCCCATGAGTTCTTCATAGTTTTAGCAGCTCATCACGAGGTTGTCCATGATGCGGGTGAACCTTCACATCAGCATGTAGGTCGAGAGGCAGAGACTACTAGTGTGCCAACATATGTCACCTACAGAGAGGCACGAGGGGATTGTTTGCAGCAGCCCGATGAGTACTATCTCCACCTAGGGTGGAAGAGGTCTCGTTGCTATCATCAATAACACACGTATAGGTACAAGATAGAGGCAAGAAGCCTATGTATGATGAGGGCCCTTCAGGAGGCCAAGACACTGATTTCATCCTCATTGATGATGATATGAGCTCTCCTAGCTTAAAGCTGAGGGAGATTATTCAGGAGCAAAAAGTTGAGGTAGATGTATTGACTGATAAATTAAAGATAGCTCAATGGGTCATAACCTATTTGGAGCAGTGAAACAAACAATTGGAGGATCAGCATATAGTCATGGAGTTACAAAACATTCAGTAGAACCGCCAAGCTGCCCAAAGACGGAGGGTGGAGATCACTTCGCTTGAGAAAGAGATCAACGATGATATGGAATATTGGCTTGAGAGGATCAACACCCACTTAGAGAAGCTGTTGGCGAAGGCAAACAAGGACAAGGACATGGTCAGGCACATGAAACTTCATTATTGGGCATGAACTCATGTTTGCAAAGTGATGATCAAAATATTGAAAGCAAGACTAAGGAGTGCACTAAAATGATGAAAAAGGCGTGATAGGCTCCAAATCTTGGTGGAAGCTTCCTTGGCTGAGCATGATACTCAATGATGGACCTTCATTCCAAATTTCAGAAAATTTGGAGAAACTTTTGTCAATTTTGAATTTTTGGGCTTCAAAACAGCTTTTCTTGCCCAACGCGTAGTGCCACTTGGCGCACGCTTATAATTGGGAGATCCACTAGATAAGAACTTTAAATTTTTAGATTTTTCATCAAAAGTTATGCATGCTCATGGATTAACTAAGGATTTCATCAAGTTCTGGGTGGCCTAAAGGGTCCAAAACACACAAAAAATGGCCTTTCTACCACCTTTTGTACCCACAGGAAGTAGTCTTGGGAGATTGAAGTTTTGGAGGGGTAAATGACATCCGAATCTAGTAATTCTACTTTTGTTGGAAAGTAGACAGGTAGGGATTTCGAACGCGCTATCATGGGCTCAATTTTCACTCAAACAAGGGCCACAAAAGGAGCTCCAATGTTGTGTTACACATACAGGTTTCAGGCGCGACGCATAGAAGAATTTGGCTTATTTTTCACTCCACAAATCAAAATTTCACCCAGTTTTGACTAGTTTTACTTTTTCATGTAACTCTTGATGTAATTTCATGAAAATGATGTAATTTTGGCACATATTTACTTGTTTTAGTAGATTCATTCACTAAAAATTGAGAAACAACTGAATGAATGAGTTTCGTACCATATAGAGGCAAGTTGTTTCATTGCCTACTTTTCAGTTCCTTGTTTAGCTATGGTTGAAACAGCTCCTATAGGCATGGGAGGGATTTAGGCTTATCTATATAATTTAATTTCTCAGTCATTTTCAGGGTTGGACACTTGGGATTGCTCGGCACTCCATTGTACATTTGATTTCTACATTTTTGACAAAGGAAAGACCAGGGTTTTGCAACACTTGTTGGGATTCATGTGGCTCTGTGTTTTGATGGTGTTTTTCTCTATGTAATTTTAAGTTCACTGATTCTTATTTGTATCATTTTCCCTTCTCTTTGCTTCTGAAATTAAACAAATGAGTTATTAAGGTAGAATTCATTGGACTACTGTGCTCTGCCTTGAATTTTGTTTAATCTTCAATGTTTTCATCTGTTTGAGGAGGACTCTTGAGACTCTCTTGCCCTGCTTGGCTCCTCACCAATCTGATCCATCCATTCATTATATATAAAGCATCAAAATGATTACCTTCCTTCCCCCAATCAGAACTCTGCTAAAATTAGGCATGATCCATGGACCCAAATTTGCCTTTCCCTTTTTCCAACAAACCCCCCCAAAAAAAACTCAAATCAAATCCTTGCACTTCATACCTAGCCTAAGATCAATTGTTAAATTCTTCATCTCAAGCCTCATCGATTATCTTTTTCTGAGATTGACCAGGAGAGAGCACTCTCCTGTCCTCATAGGGCTAGGTACGAGGCTGAGTGTGGTTTGATGTGGACCTAGAATCTTACCTTTTTAGCCTGAGGTAAATCTAGGTTCTAACATAGGGTACCCAAATTTGGAAACTACATTCTCCCTTAAGAACTCAACCACCTTCTCCTCTATTGCTGCCTTAATTTCCTTAGTTTCAGTGCACTTATCCAGATAGTTAATGCACATAATGATATACTTATTTTTCTTGGATGGATCGTCAATAGTTCGAACTAAGTTTGTGCCCCACTTGTCAAATGGCTCAAAAATCATTTTAGGATGCAAAGGAATTTCATTTCTTGGAGTAGGCTTTCCCATCCTTTGGCACCAATCACACTTCAGGTAAAATCTAGGCCAAAGCGTTTAGGAGTACCCAGAATTCGGAAAGATGGCTATAATGTTGTGTATCTCTCCAAAGAACCAAGTTTTACTCCTCAAGTATTTTAGGGGTATGAACCACAATATCCATGAGAAAGTGATGTTGTTCAAGACGAAAATTGTGGATGATACTTATGTATAGGCACAACACCTTGAGAACAAGGTTTGAAAAGAGCACAATCTAGTGGATGAAAGAAAAAGGAGAAACAAGACGCTTCTAAGGATGGGAAGAAGAAACAAAAAGGGGGAAAGGATAAAAATATGGTAGCCACAACACACGAGTGCAAAAATCCTGGTAACCACTACAACATTGATGGCCATACATAGCAGAGGTTTTGGAAGTTGCATCGAGAGCTAAACTCAAAGAATAGGAAGAAAGATAATAAGAAGAAGAATATCATGACCATTAATTCACACAACCAAGTTGAAAAAAGCATAGACATGGATGAGAAGATTGCCTATACATTAGTTCAAAGGGAGGTGAATTTGGGTATCCTTCAACAACACGAAGAGAAAGAAATGACCAAACTCTTCCATGTAAAGATACAGGTCAACAAGATGAACATTGATGCTCTATTAGACTCAGGATTGCAGGAAAATCTCATTGTAGCAGATCTAGACAAGATGTTAGGGATCGAGTGGTCATTCGAACCCATATCCATTGGGATGGGTACATAAGGATGCAAAGCTTAAGGTAAAAAGTTAGTGTAAACTTACATTTGTTGTCATTGTTTATTTTATTCATGAGGTAGATCTGTATGTGGTTCCCCTTGATGTATGGGGAGTTGTGTTTTGCAGTCCACACATGTACATGTGTGATGCTATATTCATGATGAGAGCTAACTAGTACCATCTCAACAAGGATAAAATATTGTTCATCATCAACGTGCATAAATAAAAGTAAAGAGTTTCACTCGTAAGTGCCAACAAAGCCAATAAATTGATTAGTTCAAGAAAGAAGTATGTTTTATTGATTTTAAGAGAAAGATAGTCTATAGAGGAGTCAATAAGTGGCAAGGCATCCTTAGAGGAGTGTACTAAGAAAAAAAAACAACAATTGGCGGAGTTGTTATAGGAATACAAGGATGTGTTCCTAGAGCCTAAAGGGATATCTGCTACGAGAGAATTGGAGCAAGAGATCTAGCTATTTTTAGACTCCCCATTGCCGAATATTGGGTTGTACATGAAGTATGCTATAGAAGTAAGTGAGGTGAAGAAATAGTTACAATAAATGTTGGAGCATGGTGTCACTCGACCGAGTACATCACCATGTGGGTCATCCATCATCATTGTGCTAGAGAAGAATGGGACCTCACACATGTGTATAGATTATAGGGCATTGAATAAAATCATGCTCAATAAGAGATACCACATGCCCTAGATAGATGATCTGCTAGATCAGTTGCAACAAACAAATTATTTTACTAATCTAGACTCGAAATCTCGATATCACCAGATTCTAGTCAAAGAAGGAGATACATGGAAGACGATCTTCAAAAATAGGCAAGGTTTGTATGAGTTGTTAGTTATGCCATTCATCCTTTGTAATGCAACAACTAAATTTATGACAATAATGAATGATGTATTACGCCATTTTATAGATTCATTTGTTATTGTCTATTTGGATGATATAATGGTATATAGTCCTACATGGGAGGAGAATAATTCACATTTGATGCAGGTGCTAGAAACATTGAAGAAGCACAAGCTGCTAGAAAATATGAAGGAGTGTAAGTTTGCACAAGAGTCCTTGATGTATTTGGGATTTCTGATTGGTGGAGGAGAATTGAAGATAGATCCTTCCAATATGGAGCTCATCATGAAATGGTTGGTGACTACAAATGTTACTAAGGTTATGAGTTTCATTAGAGCACCACAATACCTGAGTAGATTCATAGGCTTGTTTTCAATAGTATCAACACCACTCCATGCCATAAAAACAAGTGGCAAGAGTTTCTAGTGGGGAAAAGGGTAGTAGAAGGGTTTCGATGAGTTAAAGAAGAAGATAAGTGAAGCACTATTTCTAGCATTACCAAACTTGCAATGGCCCTTTGAAGTGGAGACATATTTGACTTGTTATGTTATGGGAGTTGTCTTGATGCAAGAAGGAAGGCCTATTTGCTACCATTCTGAATTATTTCATCAAGGAGTTCTTAACTACCCTACCTATGAGAAGGAGCTCTATGCCATGGTCCAAGCTATGAAGAAGTGGAAGAATTATCTAATAGGAAAGGAGATAATAATCCACACATGTCACGAGTCATTACAATAACTTTAGGCCCATAATAAGGTATAAGAGGGTAGGCACTACAAGTGGAAGGGATTTTTGTAGCAATTTAACTTGGTGATTGAGTATAAGAAGGGCAACACAAACATGTTGGTTGACATGCTTTCAAGGCCACCAACATCAAAGGTTATAGCTTTAGGGACTCTTATGCACATGGATCCATTCACAGATGATGCATACATAGAGGAATATTTAGAATATGATGGTTTCATAGGTCATGAAAGTACCAAACAACTCATCCATGTGATATTCTATAAATGAGAAACCCAATATTCTTCATAGCATAATCACATGCATTCATAACAAAAGTGAATAGATTAACACAGGTAGTTCCATAATAATCATCTTTATTAATGCTTCAGATCTTCTTTCTAGACTCTAACTGTCTTGTGCACACAACTACATGAGTCTACGCACTCAGATGTAGACTTATACCCTAGGCCTCTGTGCACACCACTATAGATCCTCTTTCCTACACTAAGATTCTTCACTCTTAGCTCTTACTAACCCATTACATCAACATCCAAGAACTGAACTGAGTTGCTTGCGACTCTTCTAATACTTCCCTTTTTTTGTAATCCCATGGTCTGTGGACCATGGGTATAACTCTAACGCTGACATGACTTCCATAAATGAAGGGAAGAAACCCTTTGTGACACTTTACATCTTCGGACTTCACAACGACAAAATGTGCAGACTTTATACTTTTTATACAAAACTTTCTCTCTCTGCCCCAAAACTTCTGCTTTTAACCCTAGAAATGACCCTACAGGACCTATTCCCAACACTCTGTTACAATACCATGGTCCCTGAACCATGGGTGGGTCACAAAACAACAAACTAAGTGGATTTGACCTTCCTGAAGCACCTTTGACTCCTATCAACCTGCATGCTTTGGTTCTCAAAATGAAGAGACTTAAGAATACTTTTACAAAATTGACCGTAGGGGACCATATCCCAACAACAACAACCTTGAGTGTTCTAATGAAAAATTCTATGGGATACTCTTCTCCCTGTTGATTCTTCTGCGTCAAAATAGTTGCAGTACTATTCTTTAAGGTGCAAGAGAAGATAAAAAAATCATTTGTGTAGTCCTCACTAACAATCACATGGGAACACGATAATATAGTTTTGACTTCATTAAATTTTCTTTCGCTTTCTTATCCCATTTTACTTCCCTTTCCCTTTTCAACATGTTTGTGATCTTCCTCAAAATGTCTGCCAGATTGGGAATAAGCCTTCTTAAGAAATTTATTATGCCCATAAAGGACTAAATGTCTTTCTTATTTCTAGGAATGTCCATTTTCTGAATGGCTAAAATTTTGTTCGAATCGATTTTAATGTCATCTTCATAAATAATATGTCCTAAGAATTTCCCTTATTCCATCCCAAATAGATATTTTTGGGGGTTAATTGATATGCCATATTTTCTACGCTTTATGTAAACAACCTTTAGGTGTTGCAAATCCTCCTCACTTGAGTGGGAATAAATAGTGATATCATCGAGATACATTACTAAAAATGTGTCTTTCACCTCTGAAAAATCTAGGGTCATATATCATTGAAATGTCGCTCATGCATTCATCAATCCAAAGGACTTTTTTGCATATTTGAAGTTCCCCTATGATGTAGTGAATGCAGTCTTATCTTGATCTTATGGGTGAACCAAAAATTGATTATACCCTCAAAATCCATCCAATAGAGACATCTACCTTGCACCCACCACTTTCTGAAGGATATGATCCATCTTGGGAAACAAGTAGTTTTCCTTGAGAGACACATTCTTAAAGTTCTTGAAATTTGCACACAATCTAATTTCTCCTGTATTCCTCCTAACTGGCACTAAATTAGATAACCATTTTAAAAACCTAAGGTGTATAATGGTACCAGCATAAAATAATTTTCTCACCTCCTTTTCAATCAAAGGAAACAGAATAGGATTTGTCCTCCAAAACTTATATTTAAATGGGTTATGATCCTCCTTGATCGGTATTATATTCTAGATGATGCTTTTGTTGTACATGTTCCAAAACTGTTACCCCCAGGAAAAAACATCATAAATCTCTCTCAATAGGTCCAAATACTTCTTCATTTCTGGGCTTAGGGGCTTGGAGAACTTGATGATATTCAACTGGTCTATTGTGCCTATATTACATTCCTCTTCTCTAGCTTCAGTAGGAATCAACTTTGGCCTCTTGGCAACATCATTCTCAACAAATATCTCCTCCAATGGTACTAGCACCCTTGGAATAACATTATCTTTCAGTTGCAACACCTTAATTTTGTCCCTTGTCTCTCCAACTCTTCTTTAATCTAACTTATGTAGCTCATCTTTTTATCTTCCTCTAAATTGCAATCATTTTCAATCTTTATCTTGGAAAAATCTACTTTCATCAGTGAGAAATTATCTAGTTGTTTGTCGTTCTCAAAAACTTTCCAGTACTTCAAATGGTCTAGGATAGTCGGCCTACATTTCACTTCAACCTTATACTTCCCTTCATATTGCTAGAACTCTCAAAATCACAAGTCGACATGCCTAAGGTGTCTGCAACTACATTCTCCTTTGTAGGAACAACTAAAAAACTATATTCGGAAAAAAATTATAATCAATCTACAACATAATTGCAGTAAGCATGCATTTGGGGATGTTTTGTCTAATACTCACCTCTAAATTTCCTAATGACTTTCTACATTTTCGTCTTCTCTTATCTGTAATAACAAAACTGTACTTTTATCCTCTACCTTAGAACAACTATAATTAAATATAATAAAATAATGTAGATTGTAATGAAAAACATATACCATATGATTTGTAGGATTCTCCTTGTTGTTGATCATATAGTTGATGAGTGTTTCTATGTACAACCTACTCGTCTGGCCACCAAAGACTGAGATGGTGATGTAAGACATATTAGTCTGGATTTCACCATGTAGCTTTACCATCAATGACCTTGATAGGAGCATACCAAATTTGGGAGATATGTCTGCTACAATGATGTCCATCACCATACTCATCAAAGGAATCTAAGTTAAAGAGACTTCCAAATCCTTGATAAATCCCAATCACTTAACCTTACTGGAATCAAAATAATATAGGTCCTTGCAAGGCCTCATGATATCAAGTCCCAACCTTTGCATAATCACTTTCGACATAAAATTGTATGAAGCCATGAAATATAGCATAACATTATGCAATATCTGATCACACACATTAAGACTAACATGAAAGGGAGGCACATTGCCATCCTGACTTCTGTCATCAATATTCCACTCAAAACTGATAGTTGGATGACTGTCAGCTATGTTCACAGTATCATAAGATTTATCAATTGTTAGTGGCTTTAAAATTTCAGCTTTGTATTGATCATTTCTCAGTAATTCACCAAGGGGAACGGATATCTTCAACTTTGTAAGCTTAGTCTCAAAATTGGAAGAGAGGTTCTGCGTGCTACAATAAGCACCATCAGCAGAATTAATGTAATGACTTGATGACATCTTCAAACCGAGTTTGAAAAGAAGAAAAACAGATGGTTATGGAAAGGGTTCTTTTAAGACAGCGAGAGTCTCTTTTAGCAAATGACTAACATGAGATCGTGAGGGACAATCCTTAGTGTAATGATCCTCCTCACAGATGAGGCAAAGAAAATTGTGCTTTCTTCGAGAATCATCATCAATAGAGGATTTAGGAGGGTCCTCTTTTGGGGCATCAACTTTTGCCTTACCTATTGATGAGAACTAGTATTGCAGCAAGAATGATGCAACTCCTGGAGCTACCAGCTTTACTTTATCAACCTTGGGTTTGTAAAAACTTCAATGTGGTAGTGTTGTATACACAAGTAAGATTGATGGTTCTTCTTTTTGTTACTGTTCAACCGACGAGAGAGTAGTAGGGTTTTCAAGTAAGAGTTCTATGGATTCAAAAGAATATTGATTACTAATCAAAGAAAGAGGAATCTACCCTAAGAGAAAGCTTGTCCACTGCAATAAGGAAAATGACTTAAATCCTATGCTAAAAAAACACCATTCGATAACTAACTACTGAGAAACTATGCTTTACAAGAATACCAAGCTAGCATGTATGAAATGCTACTATCCTAACCATGGAAGTTCAAAACATCACACACCAGTATTGTGCATGTAAAAGACTAAAATAAATTTGTTAGTTTTTTTTATTATTTTTATGGAAAGTCAAGTGTGAACCCTAATCCCTTTTGATGATATCGTAGGAGGATTATGGATGTTGGAGAATGGTTGGGAGGTTTGGGAGACCCTCAGGTACCCTTTTGTTGCTTCCTAAAGCTTTTTGCTCAATTTCGGCCTTAAAATAGGCCACTACAGGAAAACCTACTTGACGTACTAAAAACCTACAGGATTCCCTATATTTCTACACAATATAGCAGACAGGAGAATGATTGGTGCTAGAGGCGATTGAAGGCTTAGGGAATGTGGCTAATAGGTGGAATGGAGTGAGAAATTTCCTAGGGTCACTCAAAACTCAAAACCAAGGTTAGGAGATGGTTGCCTTTGCTCAACATGTTTGGAGGAGTTTCTATGTAAAATGATGAAATTGGTGAAGGTCTTGGTGGAAGCAAGGAATGATTATGGATGGATGAAGTTAGAAGGTGGTTTCTTGCTATGGGATATCCTCTACTTATGAAACACTTTCTCTACATCAAGCTTTGTTATTTTCCAAGAAATCATGTAAACAAGAAGAATTATAATAGGCTAGAAAAAAGAAGTTTAATGAGCTAACTGTCTACCTCATGCATGAGGAAAATTTCATAGTGAGATGGAATCATTAATGATATCTATTGTAATACTAAAGATGGAAGAGATGGTATTAATTCCTACACTTGCAAACTTGTCAAATGTTGGTTCAAGTACAGTAAATCCTAAATTTTATGAGAAAACAAAAATCTATCTTTTTTGGGCTCCATAGGGGTCCTTTCCTCAAATCATGATCCCTAAAGGAAGAGGTGAGGCCGAGACACCTACTAGCATCTTTGTGATGCTTGTTTCCCTTTGGAACCTACTACTGAAGTAGAGCACAAATGGAAGAAAACTAATAAAAAATTAATCAAATCTACATTTCCTACAATGAAATACTTCTAAGGACAATTTAATCATGAATCTATGAAACCAATCTAAGCATACATATGCAAGAAGAGTAGCCTTTCCTTTTACGGTTGGGCCCTAACCAAAGAGAGTAGACCTTCTGTGTTGTATTCATTGACTTGCGATATACCAATTGTTGGACACTCATTTGTAGTATGAGATTGGTGGTTGTAAGCATGTAAATATGGTGGATTTCTTGGATTTCTCTATTTGTATTAGGTATGATGGGTACAAATTATGATGTTTCGTTTACGGATGGGTCTGCGGAATCTTCAGTGAGCTCATGTGGTGGTTCAAGTGAAAGGTGGATAGTGGTTTTTGTAGTATTGGAATGGTGAAGGGAGGAGGATACATCAGTGAGGATTGCTAGTAAGGATGCCAGCGCGTTGGTATCAATACGAACATTCTTATAGTATGGGTCATTTGCCAATTTGTATTCTAATGCAGCGAGAACACGATGTCTACTCACAATGAAATCATATGCCTTATGGTCATTACTATGATGCATGACAATTAAGATGTCCAAGTTTTCAACACGTCGTGGCAACATGTTTGTGATTTTTGTAATGTCTTGAGGAAAACAAATTGTGTGGCCATTGTATTTATATTGGCCACCACGTGCATGTGTTACTTGTAGTATAGGGTTAACCTTAGTAATGATCATTTCTTCTATTTGTCAAAGAGATGTAACGATAGCTGGTTGAGGACCAGGGTCCATGTTGTTTGATAATGAGAAGTGATGACCCTTTGTTTCAGAGATGCATCTAGAGCAGCAAAACATGTGGTTGGAATTGCGGATATGTATTCCAGGATATGATTCAAGACAAATGGAGCATGGGCATTTAGGTGGAAGTTTATCAATATTTGCACAGAAATTTCGATATGCTTGATTAGTATAAACGTTGTTGAAAGCATGTGCGAAGGAGGGGTTAGGTCAATGAGGAATGGATGTATTTGTTTGAGAGGTTTCCTAAGAAGATAAAGAGTTTGATAATTGCAAGGGAGGATTATTTTCGGGGTGGGCCATTTCAGACGAGGAATGTTGGTTTTCCTTCTGTTTTTTTGTGTTTTTGACATTCTCTGATGTCTTTTTTTGCTTGATAAAGATCACGACGACGTGCATTTATTCATTCTTTATTTGTTGCATAGTATCTTTGAGCATGTTCATTATTAGAAGAAGAATCCATTCGCAAAAGTTATGATACCTATAAACAAGAAAGGGCAAAAGAAGAATGCTATTTGGAGACAACAACCATGTTATTATATGAAAGCGAAAGAAGGGTAAAAAATTCAAGCAAAAGTTAAAGAACATATTAGTGTTTGAAAGAACATATTAGTATTTTTTCTTTATACATGTAGATAGTTTCATGTGTCATGTAGCAAGCTACGTCCTTTTTTAAAATGAAGAAGATGATAAAAGAAAAAAAGAATGTGAATTTGTCTACTCACATAATGCTAGATACAATGGAGGACAAATACTTATTTCAATGGTATATAAGAAAATTTCATAAGAAGGCATGCAACAATATATCTTGTAAAGTTGTATTTATAAAATTGGACAATAGGAATTGTTAAAAATAAAGGAATACATTTTGCAATATTTATCTACAATATCGAGATGTCTTGAATTTCACGAAGGATGTTGTTGCATTCTATCGTGAAATGAAACTTTTTTTCTTTTATGATAATGCATTTCAATCGTGGCACTTCTTTAAAAGTTTTTGTCTTCACTGATAGTGTGAAGATATGATCTGTCCATAGAGCTTTAGTGACAATTTCCTTGATCAGTTTTGGATTTGAAGATAATAAATAGAAGTCTTTGGCATTATTTCCAAGAATTTTAGATCTCGCGTCTTCGAAAGCAATAGTTGAAGCTAATTCACCAGTGTGATCTTGTATGTCGATTTTCAATAAGTATCTATAAACACAGTCACTTACTTCAGTGTTGCATTTTGGATAGACCACATCCCTGTATTTTGTGGAATAAGTTTTTTCATGTTGTTTTTCCCACTAACGATTGACGAGGAAGAAATGTAGTAAACAATATCCATCCGAATTTTTGTTATTGTGCCCTTCAATTGGAAAAATGTTGGTTTCTCTAAGGAGTTCATACTGTAAATGTCAGCAATTGTTATTTTTTTTTGTTGATGGCCAAAAAGAGATTTTGTTGTCAACGATGTAGAAGCTGCAGTCGAACCTTCCTTTTTAAACCAAAACTTTAGCGTATGCGCCTCTTCAATGTCAGGATCTACAAGAACAATGGATCTCGTTGTAGTGTCAATATTGTTTCCATTAAATTCTCCAACACGCGCATATTTGATTACAATGATGGGGTTATTTCCTATAGCACATATGGAGGAGATTTACTGTCACACGGCATTAAAATTTTCTCCCCAAAAGATTGCATCTATGTTATACCCTGACATGTCTTGAAGTTGTACAGTTTGTTTATTAACTTCAGAGCCGTCTTTTCTACGTATAGTGCATACACTGGAAATGTCTGTGACAACACCAAGAATATCAACAATGGATTTGATGTTTATTGTTCTGATATCATTAATTGATTTTATATTGAATCGCACGGTTGGATTATGTTTTCTTTCGTTGGCAACATGTTCTATGGTAGATTTTGCATTCAACAAAATTTCTCAGTCATTATTCAAGTGGTTGTATTTCTTATTAGCCATTTTTACATTCCCTTTAGAGACAATGTAGAAATTTTCATTTTGGATTTTGTCGAAAAAATAATCTATGACATTGTTGAAACATGTAATATGTATTTCTACACCCACTGTATCGAACAGGTCAAAACCAAACACTTTATCGGGTCTGTGTTGATTCTGAAACTATCGAAGAGTTGTTTTCCTTTGGACATATCCTTTAATGCACCAATTTGAGTGGTAAAGGTTTAACGATTTGATGGGAATTTGAACTGGCATAACGGATGGAGTTGGAGTAGTTGGAAGAGGGCAGTGTCTTTTTGATAAAGGATTTGGGTCCGATGAGGATGGAGTGTTTTCATCAGATGTGATCGGGGTACTCATAGTTTTTGGATTGCTAATTAAGAGTGAAAATGAATTATATATTACAAAGTCTATTAGCTTTATAGACCTACATGACAAATGAGAGTCATAGGAATAACTGTTAGAAGAAGATGTGTTATAAATAAAAAATGTTTAATTTGAAATAAGAAATTTATAACAAACTTACGTTGATGGACCGATAGCTGAGGTAGTCCAACTTTTAACATTTATAACAGAACCCTTTTGTAGCAAGTGTGTTGCTACGAGATCATTGAAATCTTTTGGAAGCATGATGTGGTTCTTATGTGTTCCATCTGAAATTACAGTACGATATCGTGGAGTTAAATTTTGCGTTGATTGTATTGGTTCAAGTTCAACAACTTGTAGGTATGGTTGAATATGAGTTGATCCATATAACATTGAGGAAATTGCATTCTGAGTAAGGTTTGTTTTCATTTTCTGGTACAAAACAAAACACAAAAATGTTGTTTTCTTCGCGTAAGATGTTTAATATTCATTACATTCCTATAGCATTACTTGAAAATATATTAATTAAAGGGCAAAGGGAAAGAACCATGTTCAATTTGTTTCTAAATGAGTGGGTATCTAAGCTTGTAAACATAATGTAGAAAGATATTTATTACAACAACAATTATACGATCATTTCTTTTTAAACATAGTTTCACCAAGTGAAGAGGAAGAAGGAGAGGGAGAAACAAACGAACTAGAAGGTTGGGGGGTGACTCTAGTATCATCCGATTTTTGATATGATTGCTCAAGAATCACGATGTTTTGAACGACAGAGGTTGAGAAAATCCATAATGGCGGGCCAATTGCAAGCCCTGGGAGGGATAATGTAACCATATGAGCTGCACCAACATCTCCCCTAGAGGAAAAGGTAGTAGGATTCCCCCAAGGGGATATCCTTGGTTGGTGGACTCCATTTTATCACCCTAAGACCAATGACGGAACAATATTCTTATTCCAATTTAAATAAATTTTATGACTCTTTGACACAATTTGCTTTTTCAATCTTTAAGAGTCAAGAAAAAGCTAAAGATGACTCTAGTCACCTTCGATTTTTAATGAGCTTGAAGTGACAAGTGCTCAGACGGACCTTTTCTTTTGAGTGTGAAAAGGAATGAAAGTGACTACTGTGGATATCTAGATAGGGGGATTACCAAATTAATCGCAAAACTACAAAATACTTTTTATGGTACGGTAGTCAATCTTCTTGAATGCTATGTTCAGTGCATTGCGATCGATAGGGTGGTAGACACGACTTCCTAAGGATAAAGGATATAGACTACTGTGGTCTCCAATATATACTCAATGTTACGTGGAAGCACAAGTCTGTACTAGCACTTGTCATTTCAAAGAGGAGGAATCAGCCAACCTATGATGAAAGAGATAGTTACCAGGCTTTATGACGCTGGAATACGTCTCTAGCCTAGACTTGTAAATGTTGTGCGTTGGGTTCCAAAGTGTTTTTTATGTTGATTGAAATTTATTTTACAGTTGATCTTTCTTAAGAAGATTTCCTTTAAGGTTGATCGCGTGATGTAGATATACAATTCCTAAATATGCAATCTAGGATGATAAAGAGTTGTTTACGTTCTTTTTGCAGTGAAAATCGTAGCTACTAAGGAATGATAAGTTAAATTGTTTCAACATAGAGAAGAGAGTGCACAATAAGTCCTAAATCAATTTCCACATGCATTCTAAATGCAAATGCACATGCATGTATTTGTTTTCCGCTTTCTTAATGTGTGGATGACAAAAAAAATACCAAGTGGAATATAATATCAATATAGGGATATGACTATTCAAGAATTTTGATAGACATGAGCAAAGCTATTGAAGTTTGTATCTAAGGTTTCTAGAGTCTGTTATACTTTATTCTTCTAAAATTCCTTATCAGGCTAAACGAATATACTTCTAATTTATGCATTTCAATCAACCATCAACTGACCTTACAAACATAGTACAAATTCATGTAGCTTTCTAGGACATAGGCATATAATCTAGGGCCAATCAAGACTTTTAATAGCTTGAATAAATGAAAAGCAAGATTCCTGAGCTATATAATAATAAATGCAGAATACAGTTATGTTGTTTCCCTTTTAGAAAATGTCATATCAGTCGTCATTAAAAAGAAAAAAAAGGGAGTATGGGATAATGGCAATATAGCCTCTGTAGGGAAACAAACCCAACTTTGAGTCCAAAATCCCTAAGAAGACCCGAAATTCAACATACCCATGTGTATATCAGGTTTGATGACTATGTACAAGATTCCAAGAAATAACAATGTCTATACAACTGAAAGAGCATAAAAAACTCTTTAGCAGACCTCTGCATACTTCAGCAAAGGTGAAAATGTTCCAGAGGTTATTAGTCTCTAACTTCAGCTTATTATCATGATACTAAATGAAGGATTATGCTTTTAAAAAAACTAAAGTAGCTATGAAAAAGATTAATTAGAACACAGTTCTACTTTATTATTCTAAAAATCTTTATTAGGCTAAGCGAATATACTTCTAATTTATGCATTTCAAGCAACCATAAACCGAAGATACCCTCGGATATATCCCAGCTCGATGTGGTGTCCACTGATTGTGCTTTGGCAATGCCAATTCTCCAGCCAATCAAGGATGACATCATGACATTCCAATGTAACGTTTGGGATAGAAGCAAGCCACTGAATCATGATAAATCAATGTACAAATCTAAGTTGTTGTAGAAATTCATGCAGATGTATAGTATACAATATTTTCCAGTGCTCTTAGGATTGTGAAAGCACCATTCCTCCTCTCAATTTTGGTGGTGAAAGATTCCACCCTAGTTGACACATTTTCTATTTTTCTTCTTAGGTTCTGTCACAGGGAAACTCTCTAGAAGGGTAGCAGTCTCTATGATAATCAATCTCTGTGGGCACATGTTCTATTGTGATAATCTTTATTTGTGCATCGAATTCTATGATGCGTTGATCCTTGTTTGGCATCAAAATTCTGTGGAGTTGACTTCTGCTTTTGGTAAAGAAAATTCTCAACTGAGGGCACAGAAAATGCTCATCTGAGGGCACAGAGTTCTTTGAGTATTAATCTCCATTTTTTGGGAGAAAAATTTTGTGATGATAATTTATGTTGCCAGTGAGGTTCTATGATGGTAAATCTCTGTTTGGGTGCAACAAGTCTCTGATGGTTGATCTTTAGTTTGGCAGCAGGATCCTGTGATGATCGATCTTTTTTGATAGTAAGACTTCGTTTCGTAGAAGGGACTCTACCTAAGGCAGCAAATAATCTCTATCGAGCATAAAGACTCCATCTAAGACAATGATCTTGTGCAATTGATCATCGTGTGGATATAGGAGTATCTCTTGCAGGAAAGTGGAAAATATTTGACTGCGTGGTATAGGAAGTTACTATTGAAGAAAGAACAAAATTTCACAATTATGGAATAAACCACTGTAAAGCGGCCAAATCTGAGCTTTTGAGATTAGCGGCTCTTAGTGACAACTCGGTTGCAATACTTGTTTAATCTGAAATTGGGGGACTCTTGTGCAAGTGTATTCTATAGCTGACATTGTGTTTTCCATGGTGCTAACCAAGAATTGCCTTTCCAAAAGAATGGTCTATCGAGGTTCCATCCGGGTGATGCGAAAGGGCTAGGGCATATCTTAAAAGCCCATATGAATGAAATTTAAGAAAAAAAGAACTCTCACTCTCGATGTTGTGATTCCCGCTAAGGTCAAAGGGGGACCTCGATGCCTGGAAGTGGAGAGACAGACCTGTTTTGCAGAGGTTGGGAAAACACATGAGATATAAACTACAAATAAACCTTAACCCTATCGTGAGCTCACAGAATGAAATAATAGAAGCAAGCAAGAACACTGAGTTCATATCGCACACAGTTTTTTATTTATGTTGTAGATGCTAAAATTCTTTGTTGAACTCTAGACTTGGGACTTTAATTGGTAATTTTGTGCCAGACTGGATTAAATTATTTGGCAGCAATTGCAATTAGTCTATAATTGCTTGGCAGCACAGTGGTATATACTATTTAATGGCTATATATATATATATAGAGAGAGAGAGAGAGAGAGTTATTTGGTTGTAACTGTTTGGTTTGGACATTGTTCATTAAATTTTATAATGTGTGGACTGTGGATGTTTGATATTAAAGATGTTACCTCTTGAACTGTTACGAGAAAATTGCTATATAAAACGTGACTCTGTGGGAAAACCTATGACAAATTACCATAGCTCACTACAAAACCTCACTTCATTTAGAGAGGCAAAGAAATGTTAATTCTTACTTAAAAGATGTGTGTCTCTCTTTAAGATTAACACCTTATTGTTAATATCTAATTAGATGATATCCCCATCCATTATCCCAATTGTTTGTAAAATATGAAAGAAAAACTTTACCTATTAAATTTTGTTGCATGCCCATTTGCATTTAATCATCATTCCAACTTGTGAAAATTACAAATCCTTACTTTTATTTTTACTAAATTTATTTCCCATGGAGGAGGCTTTCTTAATGATGTTCTCCATATTTGCATAATCTTACAATCTTCCAGCTTCTCCTATTCAAGCATGATTTAGCCTATCGAAGTGTTCTTTCATAAACTTACATGTATTAACACCCATCCTTTCAATGGTGAGATTTTATTTAATTTTAGAAGACACACAAAATACTAAAATAGTGAGGGAGAGATGGAGATGTGACATGTCTTTTAGGCCTTTAGGTCATGGTGGTTGTTTACGTAGCCCATTGCTTTTGTATAGCTTTCTTTATACATACTTGTATGCTAATAATCAAAGGAAGTATTTTATTTAAAAAAGGAAAGGAGTTTCCATGTCTGAATACATCTAATATAGCACATATCACTACATAAATTTCTAAATTTGGTGGATAGAAATAAGGTGATAGTGTTGAAGGCACATTTCCCACATAAAGAACCAAATATCTTCTCAAGGCCTTTAGAGGTAGTTGGACCTTGGATGTTGTCGGTAAGTTTTTGCAAACACACACTAATGGAAGTGAACTTGAAAAAGACAAGGGTTATGATCCCTGATCTCAAGCATAGACTTATCACACTGAACCTTAACAAGACTAAGGTTACAATCTTCAATACCAAAAATAGATTATGACAGTGAACCCTAACAAGACTAAGGTTATGATTTTCAATACCAAACATATACTTATCATTGTAAACATTAACAAGACTAAGGTTATAATCTCCAGTGCTTCTAAGAACAATCATACATCCATTTCATATCTACAGGGGATGAAGTAGAGAATTAAGATCGCTATAGCATATACCTATCTAGGGTTCCAATTCACTCGCAAGGAAGAGGCCTCAAAAACATGCAAGCCTTGACCTAAGTGATAGAAACTCAAGGGATAGAAAAGTTAAAAGTAAAGGGGCCAAGTCTTGCTCAAGACAAGCATTCTGTGAAAATGGTATATGGATTCCTTGAACCCCTAATAAATGCCAATGAAGATGCACATGGTGATCATAGATTCACAATAGAACAAATATATGAAAAAACAATACATTCTTTCATAAAGTCTTACAGGTACCTACATTAACAATGGGCAAGACAAATTTTGATGCAATAGTAGACACAAACAGAGATGAGCATCGTCTTTAATCTCTGTTGGGAAGAGGTATTTAGAAAATAACCTATAAAACCAAGAAAGATGATAAGATCCCTATAAGGGTGGCCAATAAAAAAACCCTCACTGTGGATGCTGAGATTCCTGCTGAGGACAAAGGGGGACTCGATGCCTCAAATTGGAGAGACAGACCTCTTGTCGAGAGGCTCGGAAAACACGTGAGTTCTAAACTAAAAATAAACCCTAACCCCGTTGTGAGCTGAGAGAACAAAATTTTAGAAGCAAGCAAGAACACTGAGTTCATACCGCAGACTGTTTTTTATTTCTGTTGTAGATGCTAAAATTCTTTGTTGAACTCCAGACTTGGGCATTTAATTAGTAATTTTGAGTGAGACTGGAGTAATTTATTTGACAACAATTCAATTAGGCTATAATTGCTTGGCAGGACAGTGGTTATTGTTATTATCATATATATATAATATATATATATATATATATTTCAGAGGTAGTTGTACCTTGGGTGTTGTCTGTAAATTTTTGCAAACATAGACTCATGGTAGTGAACTTGAAAAAGACAAGGGTTATGATCCTCGATCTCAAACATAGACTTATCACATTGAACCTTAACATGACTAAGGTTACAATCTTCAATACCAAAAATAGATTATGACAATGAACCCTAAAAAGACTAAGGTTATGATCTTCAATACTTCTAAGAACAATCATACTTGCATTTCATATCTACATGGGATGACGTAGAGAATCAAGATCGCTACAACATATACCTATGTGGGGTTCCAATTCATTGGCAAGGAAGAGGCCTCAAAAAGATACAAGCCTTGACCTAAGCGATAGAAACTCAAGGGACAGAAAAGTTAAAGGTAAAGGGGCCAATTCTTGCTTAAGACAAGCATTCCGTGAAAATGGTATATAGATTCCTTAAACCCCTACTAAATGGCAATGAAGATGAACATGGTGATCATAAATTCACAATAGAACAAATATATGCAAAAACAATACATTCCTTCATAAAGGCTTACATGAACCTACATTAACAATGGGCAAGAGAAATTTTGATGCAGTAGTAGACACAAGTAGAGATGAGCATCATCTCTAATCTTTGTTGGGAAGAGGTATTAAGAAAACCACCTCTAAAACCAAGAAAGATGATAAAATCCCTATAAGGGTGGCCAATAAAAAAAACCCTTACTATGGATGCTAAGATTCCTGCTAAGGAAAAACGCGGACCCCGATGCCTGGAATTGGAGAGAAAAACCTCTTGTCTAGAGGCTACAAAAACACATGAGCTCTAAACTACAAATAAACCAAAACCCTATCGTGAGCTCACAAAACTAAATTAGAAGCAAGCAAGAACATTGAGTTCATACCGCAGACTGTTTTTTATTTCTCTTGTAGACGCTAAAATTCTCTATTGAGCTCCAGACTTGGGACTTTTATTAGTAATTCTGTGCGAGACTAGATTAAATTATTTGACAGAAATTGCAATTATTCTATAATTGCTTGGGAGGATAGTGGTATACTGTATAATTGTTATATATATATATATATTGAGTTATCTGGTTGTAATTGTTTGGTTTGGACAATATTGTTCATTAAATTTTATAATGTGTGGACTATGGATGTTTGATATTAAAGTTGTTACCTCATGAAGTGTTACGAGAGAATTGTTGTATAAAATGTGACTACGTGGGAAAACAAACACAAATTACCCTAGCTCACTACAAAACCTCACTTCATTTAGAGAGGAAAATAAATGTTAATTCTTACTTAAAATATGCGTGGCTCTCTTTAAGATTAACTCCTTATTGTTAATATCTAATTAGATGATACCCCCATCCATTATCCCAATTATTTGTAAAATATGAAAGAAAAAATTTACCTATTAAATTTTGTTGCATGCCCATTCGCATTTAATCATCATTCTGACTTGTGAAAATTACAAATCCTTACTTTTCTTTTTACTAAATTTATTTTCCATGGAGGAGGCTTTCTTAATGATGTTCTCCATATTTGCGTAATCTTAAAGTCTTCCAACTTCTCCTATTCAAGCATGACTCAGCCTATCGAATTGTTCTTTCATAAACATACATGTATTAACACCCATCCTTTCAATTGTGAGATTTTGTTTGATTTTAGAAGACACACAAAATACTAAAATAGAGAGGGAGAGACAGAGATGTGACATGTCTTTTAGGCCTTTAGGTCTTGGTGGTTGTTTAATGTAGCCCATTGATTTTGTATAGCTTTCCTTGAACATATTCGTATGCTAATAATCAATGGAAGTATTTTACTTAAAAAAGAAATAGAGTTTCCATGTCTGAATACATCTAATACAACACAGATCACTGCATAAATTTCTAGCTTTGGTGGATAGAAAAAAGGTGATAGTATTGAAGGCACAATTCCCACACAAAGAACCAAATATCTTCTCAAGGCTTTCAGAGGCATTTGGACCTTGGAAGTTGTCTGTAACTATTTGCAATCATAGACTAATGGCAATGAACCTGAAAAAGACGAGGCTTATGATCCTCGATCTCAAACGTAGACTTATGACATTGAACCTTAACAAGACTAAGGTTACAATATTCAATACCAAAAATAGATTATGACAGTGAACCCTAACAAGACCAAAGTTATGATCTTCAATACCAAACATAGACTTATCTTTGTAATCATTAACAATACTAAGGTTATGATCTTCAGTACTTCTAAGAACAATCATACTTCCATTTCATATCTACAGGGGATGAAGTAGAGAATCAAGATCGCTACAGCATATACCTATGTGGGGTTCCAATTCACTAGCAAGGAAGAGGCCTCAAAAAAATACAATCATTGACCTAAGTGATAGAAACTCAAGCGATAGAAAAGTTAAAAGTAAAGGGGCCAAGTCTTGCTCAAGACAAGCATTCTATGAAAATGGTATATGGATTACTTGAACCCCTACTAAATGCCAATGAAGATGAACATGGAGATCATAAATTCACAATAGAATAAATATATGAAAAAGCAATACATTCTTTCATAAAGGATTACAGGTACCTACATTAACAATGGGCAAGAGAAGTTTTGATGCAGTAGTAGACACAAGGAGATATGAGAATCATCTCTAATCTCTGTTGGGAAGAGGTATTCAAAAAACCACCTCTAAAAACAAGAAAGATGATAAGATCCTTATAAGCGTGGCCAATAAAAAAAACCCTCGCTGTAGATCCTGAGATTCCCGCTAGGGACAAAGTGGGACCCCCATGCCTAGAATTGGAGAGATAGACCTCTTATCGAGAGGCTGGGAAAACAAGTGAGTTCTAAACTAAAAATAAACCCTAACCCTGTCATGAGCTCATAGAACATAATATTAGAAGCAAGCAAGAAAACCGAGTTCATACCACAGACGATTTTTTATTTCTGTCGTAGATGCTAAAATTCTCTGTTGAACTCAAGACTTGGGACTTTAATTGGTAATTTTGTGCCAGACTGGATTAAGTTATTTGACAACAATTGCAATTAGTCTATGATTGCTTGGTAGGACAGTGGTGTACTATTTAATTGTTATATATATATATATATATTATATATAATATATATATATTAAATATATATATATAAATAATATATATAAATATATATATACTATATATTGAGTTATCTGGTTATAACTGTTTGGTTTGGACAGTATTGTTCGTCAAATTTTATAATGTGTGGACTCTGGATATTTGATATTAAAGTTGTTACCTCGTGAAGTGTTACGATAAAATTTTCGTATAAAATGTGACTGTGTGGGAAAACCTAGGACAAATTACCCTAGCTCACTAAAAAACCTCACTTCATTTAGAGAGGCAAACAAATGTTAATTATTACTTAAAAGATGTGTGGCTCTCTTTAAGATTAACTCCTTATTGTTAATATCTAATTAGATGACACCCCCATCCATCATCCCAATTGTTTGTAAAATATGAAAGCAAAAATTTAACTATTAAATTTTGTTGCATGCCCATTTGCATTTAATCATCATTCCGACTTGTGAAAATTACAAATCCTTACTTTTCTTTTTACTAAATTGATTTCCCATGAAGTTAGCTTTCTTAATGATGTTCTCCATATTTGCGTAATATTAAAGTCTTCCAACTTCTCCTATTCAAACATGATTCAGCCTATCAAATTGTTCTTTCATAAACATACATGTATTAACACCCATCCTTTCAATTGTGAGATTTTGTTTGATTTTAGAAGACACACAAAATACTAAAATAGAGAGGGAGAGACAAAGATGTGACATGTCTTTTAGGCCTTTAGGTCATGGTGGTTGTTTAATGCAGCTGATTGATTTTGTATATCTTTCCTTGTACACATTCATATGCTAATAATCAAAGGAAGTATTTTACTTAAAAAATAAAAGGAGTTTCCATGTGTGAATACATCTAATATAGCACATATCACTGCAAAAATTTCTAGCTTTGGTGGATAGAAATAAGGTGATAGTATTGAAGGCATAATTCCCACATAAAGAACCAAATATCTTCTCAAGGGCTTCAGAGGTTGTTGGACCTTGGATGTTGTCTGTAACTCTTTGCAAACATAGACTAATGGCAGTGAACCTGAAAAAGATGAAGGTTATGATCCTCAATCTCAAACATATACTTATCACATTGAACCTTAAGAAGACTAAGGTTACAATCTTCAATACCAAAAGTAGATTATGACAATGAACCCTAACAAAGCTAAGGTTATTCTCTTCAATAACAAACATAGACTTATCATTGTAAACATTAACAAGACTAAGGTTATGATCATCAGTACTTCTAAGAACAATCATATTTCCATTTCATATCTACAGGGGATGAAGTGGAGAATCGAGATCGCTACAACATATACCTATGTGGGGTTCCAATTCACTGGCAAGGAAGAGGCCTCAAAAAGATACAAGCCTTGACCTAAGTGATAGAAACTCAAGGTATAGAAAATTTAAAAGTAAACGGGCTAAATCTTGCTCAAGACAAGCATTCCGTGAAAATGGTATATGGATTCCTTGAACCCCTACTAAATGCCAATGAAGATGAACATGGTGATCATAAATTCACAATAGAATAAATATATGCAAAAATAATACATTCTTTCATAAAGGTTTACAGGTACCTACATTAGCAATGGGCAAGAGAAATTTTGATGTAGTAGTAGACACAAGCAGAGATGAGCATCATCTCTATCTCTGTTGGGAAGAGGTATTCAAAAAACTAGCTCTAAAACCAAGAAAGATGATAAGATCCCTCTAAGGGTGGCTAATAAAATTATTTGTAAGACCATAGGTAAACTGATGGCAGTAAGAAGACAATGTTATGATATCACTCCTCATCAAACATTTGAGGTCCTTAGGTTACCTATAAAATCTTATTGGGCATTGCTTGGCAGATCTTGAATATATTCAATGAGAAGAACCAGATGTTTTGATAAGGAAGAATTCATTTTCAAAAATAGCCAAAGAAATGTAAAATCCCACTAAATAAAAGTAATGTGGTAGTGGAAAGTGAAACAGATACCACAAATATAGACAGGCCATCAGGACCAAAACCCAAATGAAACACACTTGTATATGATGTGGAACCCAGACCATAAGGAATTTTTGTTTTCTGTACAGGGTTTTCATAATTTTCATCTTTAGCTGGATTTTTTTACACTTTGCTGGAGGGTGGGTTGACCATGGTGAAGAAATTTCTAATTGGAAAATGTAAAATTTTGTTAAATTACGCTGTTCTGAAGGTGAACATCTATTTGATAATATATCAGTTTGTGGAGTGACTGATAATTTGTAACACTGATAAGCCAATCATTTTGTACTCGCATCTTTCTGTTAATAGAATCCAAACTATTGAGTTAGTATTTTCTAATCTCCATGGCATTTGTTTTGCATAACTTTTTTCTACATATATTTAGTATACTGTATATGTCATTACCCGTATCAAGTTTTATACTCTCTCGATCTTC